>QYTT01082314.1:30876-55939 GCA_006980735.1 Dasypogon diadema
ATTGTGCACATCTATCATACAAAAATAGATTTCTGTAGTTCTAAAATTACTAGATGTAGCAGAAGTATTACATAAAATTCGAGGTTTTGATCTTTTATGAAATATATAATAGGTATTTTCCGTAGGTACCTATTAATCTTGTTGCAATAATCTAATCTGTTCAAGTGTGTTTACTTTTATAATATATGGTTTCAACTAGTAAGAATTTATGACTGATGGTAAACAGGATCTTTTTATCTAGAGCACCTCATATTTTTAGCATTTTTTATTGGAATGAGCGCAAAGTTTTACATTCGGATATGACGTTCACTTAGCGGCCTATGTAATCTCTGCGAGTCATTTCGAGGTCAGAGCACCTCTTGAATTCATATTCGATGCATTTTCTAACTAAATGTTTCAGACAAAACGTGTAGGACACCAAAAGGGGCAATTAATGACTACATTTAGCCTAATTTCTCTCAAAAATTGTCTGAAACATTTGTCCTTAAACCTCATCCTTACATTGGTACACACAAAAATACTGTCACTTCTCATCAAAATACAAGTCCGATTGATATTGAGAAAATTGTAAGCACGAATATAAAAACCATTTATAATGCTAATTCGGATTTCTTAGTAAAGAATCATATGATGCCATTTTTACGTTTGAGTTCAATAAGGGTTAGGAAAACCGTGAATATCGACTAAGGATAAAAAAATTTTGAAGTACATTCCGGGTTCCAAGAATGATTCTCGAGTATAATCTGGAAAGTTCCATAAAGAGGGCAAGACTTATATTGAGGTAGCTCGCGCTGAATGACGTCGAACAGGTGCTTCGTATGTTATATTTTGCGGCGAATTGATTGAAAGGCTCGTACAGGTACAAATCTTGGTATTTAAGTACCAAGTTAATTCTTAAGTGCAAGTAAAAAGCAGCCAGTACTCATATTCCAAGCACTAAGTCGGGGATTTCAAAAGGATTTAAGTATAAGTCTTAAGTAATGAAAATGTACTTAAGTTAGTATTTAAGTACTTTTTCACTTGCGTATTGCCCAGTTCCGGATGGCTCGCAGATTTGAATCTGAATATATAAGAATAGGTAATAAGCAGTTCATTATATACTCATTACTTACTTTCTGTTCTTCCCTACATCTAGGGTATTACATAATTGATCTAAACTAATAATAGTTTCTTTTCTTTCAATATTTGCCTCAGTCTATAATTTTATTACTTCTTGGATATTCCATCTTTTTTATTAAGAAGAAAATAGTTAGCTTGGGTAGTACTTTCCTACCTAGAGATTATTTAGTAACTTACGAGCAGGTCATAAAGTTTGATTCCAGTGTTTACGTCGTAGCGGGTTTCAGAAGCATTTTTGGTTTATTTTATTTGTTTATATTCAAAGCTGCTCAAACTTGCAATAGAATGTCACCAGATATGTTGGAAGTGATCTTCCCCTTGATGATTATATATATATATTTGTGCCTTACGAAGTAAAGATTCGCCTATTCTTACAATGTTATTGGGATCACTTCTAATACTGTTGCAAGTATTTTATATTTTATTCCACATTTCTTCTATAGAATCTCTCGAATTGCGTGTGGATTAACTGAAGCATGGGTATACAAATTATGCGTGTTGATTTTTGAGTGTATTTTGTTGTTTGTTTATATAGTACTTAAACTGTTTCATACAGAAGCTTTTATCACAATTGTCTAGACTTTTATTTATGAGACTTTTATTTATGAGAATTTTTTGATAACTAGGGAAAGAAGTCTCTGCATATTTCAGCGCGGCATGGAGCATATTTTCAATGTGATTTCTTTCCGTCACAAGCAATACTGCAATTGCCTCACAATTAGTATGCAACATTTCGTGATATCAAAACGCATGCCATCCATTCGGGTTGTCCATTGCTATCATCGTCAGATACGCTTAATACTTTCTTGAGATTTCAGAATTTGTTTACAATTAGGAAAATAATTTCGTACTAGTGACTAGTGAGAGCGAACATGTATTTTGCAACTCCACTCAATTGGAACGTGATTTAATGCGATCATCGCAGCATAATGGGAAATCTGCATATTCGAGTTTTACGTCTGGTGAAAGTTTGATAACTGAAAATTATACTACAAGTGAATGAGGGTTGTGTTTTCTTAGGGGGCGGATGGCGTTGTGGTGTGATAAGTTGTTCGGAAAAAATATTTTGAAAATTACAACCAGAGTATTAGCGCGATAACGACGCATCTTCCCTGTATCTTACTTGGATCTTGCTTGGATCTCGCTTGTGTCGTAATTCACTTCCTAATCCCTGGTGACACAGTTGATACAAGAATTAAAGGTTTATATGATGAATAGTGAGTAGCGAGAGATATTTGTCTATACTTAAAATCTTTACTTACTTCTGCATTCGCGTAACAACTTGATCGACATGATTTATTGACGCAATTTTCGATGAAGATAAAGTGGAAGCACTTGAAGAAGCTAAGTGGCGATGTTCGTATCGTTCGTTGTTATCAAGAAGATTATAAATTTTGGCAATCCTTTTGTAATTGCTGAGCTTTATTTTAAAATGCTAAGTCTATTTCATTTTCTATTCCAGGTAATATACCAGTGAGTGATGACAACAGATAAATATTCGCCCAATAAGGACAGTTTGAAGGATAACAAAATGACGAACGGGGATCCAGGCCAAAAAAGCGTGACGTTGGAGATGGAAGAAAGACACTTTTTATGCAAATGTGAGTACAGTAAATTTTTTTTTTATTAAGAAAAAGTGACACACTGTGGAAATCCTAATATTAAAACAAATGTTCGATCAGACTATATGATAAATGTTATAATGTTGTTTGGGATCAGACGGTTACAAAGCACTCAGATTTCTTTTAGATTTTTGGGAGGCAATGACCTTGAATACATTTAGCATAGACTGTATTCGATACTTGAGATTATTTAAAACGAAGCAATATAGATTGAAAAAAAAATAGAGTAAAATATACAGAGCAATAAATTTTAAGGGAAAATTATGTATGACAACTTCGCGATTGTGCTTTGTTACAAGTTGTGTAGCAATCCTTATGACCTGAAATAGCCTACTACAGTTTTTTGTAGTTATTTCTCTATTGCTCGAGAGTTGTAAGACGAATGAAAATTCTTTTTGGACACTGCACAAATTTGAAGCTTTCCCAAAAGATTTTACTTAACTTTATTCAAATGCAAATATTTATTTTGTTTCTATGACTTGATCTTGTTAGAAACATTGAGTTGTAGTGGCCTTGAAGTCTAGCATAAAAGAGACGTATTTTTTTTCTTTTAAATGCGGATGTAGGATAGGATGGAAGTTATACAGATCTTTGTCTTCGCGTGAGCATAAGTTTAAAGGTACTACGGAATTTGTTGCTCCAGGTTCAGAGTTGAGTCAACAAAATAGAATTGAGCTAAATTGAAGTTGCTCACTTTCCACTTTTATGTGTATATCAACGACAAACTGATAGAATAGATGCCATTGAAATTATTGCGTTGTACTAGTATCTGGTAATCGTAGAAATCCATACACGATATTATCTTATTTGTAAAGAGCAGTCTCCAAACTGGATTAGTTTGGGGAAATGTTGAAATTATATACCATTTGATCATTCAAAAAAACGAAGGAAATTGCAGGACATTATAGTGCTTAAGATTATTGGATATTCTCGAAACTATTAAAACTGCAACGTGTGGGTACCAGTGGTTGAGGCAACCCTTCTGACGGGAATTGTACTTCCGGAACTCAGTGGCAACATTTATCAGGTTAACAGGTACAGGTACATTTCTGATCGTTTCTTATGGAGCTTTGATCGGATGTGTACTGATTCATTGCTCGAAAAGCTTAAGTTCCACATATTTTTCGCTCGAAAAGCTTTGTGATGCGCCATCTGTTTTTTGCGATGCAGCTTTATCGGTAATAGTCCGTAAAACCAGAATTCGGTTTTTTTTTCTTTTTGGGAAAAGCTTAACCGCTTCAAGCTTGAAGAGAAAACGTAAGAGCGGATAAAATGAGTGTTTTGCTGTGCAGATCAAATCACAATTCACAAACCTTTCCTTTGATACTCTCATTATCATAACTCGTGAATTTTAATGAATGGTAATTATGATTAAATGAATTATTCTGTTTAAAGGCTTTTCCCGCTTCAAACCAAGTTATTCGGGCGTTTCGCTGCGTTGGTTGGATTCACCTTAATTGAGCTTTTCGTGGTGTTGCACTAGCCCATCAAATTAAGCGCTTTCTTTTAGAATGGCGGCAATTACTGCACCTTGCAGCGAAAGTAAATGATTTCCACTTTTTATGGTATTCACGATAACTTTAAATGAGTATATCCATTGCACATGCACCTTTTGCACTTTTATACAATTCGAATGAGATAGTATAAAACTTAATGCAATTGAAAGCAAATAATCCAAGGTCGTTAACAAAGAAATTGAAATGGTGGATGAACACAAAGAGCAGACGGTACACGGTTGAACGTTTCTTCTTTGAACTTGATTTTTATAGTACAAATAATGTGTAATTAAGTTATCAGATATCTCGAGAAATTCTGTTGCCTTTTTCTAATCCTGTTTGAAGGAGATAATTAGTTTTGTAATAAACTAGATGTTGCCCGCGACTTAGTCTGCGTGGAATTCGAAATATATGCATAAATGTCTTTAATAATATAATTAAAAGTCCTGATTCTGAGTCCTCATAACCACCCTTTGTAAACAACGTTTCTATCTTTATTTCCGCTACCATGATAAGCAGGCTGTTGAGTAAACTCACTTTCGAGCCAGCTACGTAAAAGTGATGTGAAAAGAAATTCTTCCTGAAGAATACCCCGGCCAACTTTCGGTTTGTTTTTTTAATTGAAGTAATCGTAACCGTAGTCACTTACTTTCACATACTTTTATTACAACAATCAATGTTTCGATCTTAACATATCATCCTCTCCTTCACTCTTTACTCTGTACTTTAGTAGAAACTAAATATTCTAGCACAAAATGAACCAAATTGGGCAAACCTTTCAGAGGGCTGCCATATGAAAGTTGGAAATGCAAATTGTTTTCAAAAGTTTTTGTGATCGCCATAAAAATACGCACATATAGGGTTTGGAGGTTGTTGATTTCCACTCTGGAGTCGGATTTTTGAAATTCAAAACGGCGGATACAATATGGTGTACAAGATTTTCCAAATGTCAACGAAATATTTGCTAAATTATGAATATATAAGTATTTGGGATTGCTGATTACGAACTTGATACTAACTTTTAAGAATTCAAAATGGCGGACGAAATATGGCAGCCGGATGTGTCAATTTTTTTGAGATTGTCGTGAAAATACCCCTATATAGGTTTCCCAGGTCACTGATTTCAAATCTTGAAGTCGAACATTTGAAATTCAAAATCAAGGATCTAATATGTCCAAATGTTCCAAATGTCAACAGAATGTTCACGAAATAGCGAATATACTGAAATTTTGAGATTGCTGTTTACAAATATGACATCAGCTTTTATAAATTCAAGATAATTGAGGGAAGGTAAAGTTTTATGTTAGAGTATGTGATTCACTTATGGGCCAAAACGATCCATAGGGGTTATTTCAAGGTCAAATAATGTAAAGGGTGCATCCACAAGCCGCGGCTAGTAGGACGGTCTGTAGATTTGAAGGTCAGCTGCGAATATGTAAAAATAAATAACCACAGACAATTAACTAAAAACGCTATACTTTCGTTTCTTTCCTACGTCTAGGGTATAACATAATTGGTCTAAACCAATTATAGCTTTTTTCCTTGTTTATATATGTATTACTAACATAACTGGTCTAAATAAATTATAGATTCTTCCCTTCTTTAATTTTTTTATTATGCGGAATATGAAGCTTTTCACAGTAGGTACTCTGATTTAAAAGATTTTTCGTCTTTTTATTATTCCACTAAACATTGAAAAAATTATTTCATCAAGAAGACCAAAGACTGTAAAAGATTTCTAGTTAAATACAAAATTATGGTACATTTCCGATTTGCTGTGATAGATGTGGTAAATCCAATTTTTTTTTTTCAAAAATCGTGGTAGATTGACCAAAATTGTGGTGAAGTGACAATGATGGTCGGGATATTTCTTCCCTTTGGCATGTAATCGGGTGTCAAAAACATCACCCGAAAAGAGTTGCTCGTGCGCAGGTCTAGGGAGGATTTTGAATTGAAAATCTCAGTCGATTTTTAGTATAATTATCGAAAAAATGTCGAAAGTTGAGATAGAAAACTCGTGGTTCCGGTGTCAAAAACCCCACCTTTACTCATATTTCCCGTTTACGAACTCAGCTATTAGCAAATCCCTAGTGTATGTATAAAAAGGGACAGCACCTGAATTGAAAGTATGAGATTTATGAACTATTCAGTATTCACTAAGGCAGTCCAAATATCGAAAATTATCAGGGAAACTGCAAAATCACGTAGATAAATATTACTTAATAACTGGTTTGGTAGTGTTTCTACAAACACATTATAGACTTCTAATAATTACTCCCAAGAAATAGTTTTAATTAAAGTAATGACCTCTTGGTTGGATAGCAATTAGTGTAGTTGGAGCTTACCTATGTAGGCGCTCATTTCACTAATAGACACGTGTAATTAATGATAACGGGGTTGCTAATTATAATTGATTTCTAATACATTCTCAGTTTTAGCTTCCGTGATACATGTATACAAAGTGGAAAAATTCTTGTAGGTTGACTGCACGCTTCACAGAAAGAAAAAGCATTTAAAATGGGTTGATAAGCTTTGGGATCACGTTTTGTAACCCAAATTTGAGGAAAAACTTTGTATTCTCGTTGTTCCGTAAACTAGAGATAGTTTAGTTTTTGGTACTACTCATGATGCTTATATTTCCGCTAATACTTGTTCATGAAATCGTTTACAATTCAAGCAAGAATCGACTAATATCTACAAAAGTTATCTTCGTTTTGCTCCCGTTTGGATATGAGAGGAGTTATCACACGATTAATACTGAAGTTAAACAAAAGAATAGAGATAACCTTCGCTACCAGGAACTGTAGGATAGTTATTGTATTCACATTAGCAGCGACTCTGATAACTCAGAACATTTAAAACTGGCGAGACTCGGAGAAGATTTCTGTATCCGATAACTGGTACATATGTTTTGAGTTTGATGTAGATATGACAAATCGGATTGTTTATAGAAATCTCCCAAAAAACAGACTAGGAGGCATTTAGGGATACCTTGAATTCCAACCTTACTCATTCGACCCACTATTGCGCAATGAGCTGCTGTCTGGTGGAAAACTCTAAAGATAGAATGCAATCGTAAGACCTTAGAGAGAGTGCAATGCCTGTGTCTATTCGGCATATTTTGGGCACTCAATTCGACGAGTACACGGTCACTAGAAATTATTCTCTATACCTGTGGGAACCCATGTCAAAAAATAGTGGCGTCAGCGACTTTAAAACTTTTTTTAAGGTATTGCCTAAGCTGCTACGAACTAAGATTCCCGTTTTTAATACTGACAAGGATAACAACCACCTCTTTGAGGTGATTCTTAGCTCTGACTTTAAGCTCGAGATTCCATCGGAGGAGGATTAGGAGCTCTACTATGACGAACTTAATCTTCTATATGGATGGATCAAAAATAGAGGAGAATTTTGGGGCAGACATCCTCTGTGAGAACCTAGGGGTGCAGATATTACTACATCTCCAAAAGCACACCACAATTCGCACCTTCTTCTACGGGGATGACATCTAAATATCTACTAGGGGTATTGCAGACTGGGCGAACAGCAACATCACTAATTGCGGGGACATACGCCCTGTTTGCTGGAATGACAAAGGAACTATGGGGCACAACAAACGCCAGCTTTTGTCAACGTCAATTCTGACGAGATACAGCTAACACAGGATCGGTCGCTCAAATGACGCTGATTGTAGGACGCATTCGCACACATATGCACACACGCATCTGCACCACACACACATCGGATATCCATTGTATCTTTCACTCAATTATAATAAATAAATTCTACGCATATTGATACAAAGGTATATGAGCATCTACAAATGGCAGTATTCTAATTTTAAGAATTTGGTATATAGTTCTGGACTTATTCCAAGATCTTCGCAAAACTGGTCAACAGGAGTCATTTAAGTTAGGAGAGATTTCAAATTTGGCGATAAATAAGGCAGTAAAGATGGAGCTATAAGTTGCTGAACGTTGAAAAAGAAGGAGCTGAAGTGAACGGGGTGCGTATATGTGGTCGAGAGTATGGATTTTGTGGATAATTTAAATAAAAAAAAGGAAAAAATCAAAAAGAAAGAAGATGGGGCATCGAAAGAAAGGGAAAAATAAAGAAAAGGATAAAGGGGAGAATAGGACACAGAACAGAAGATAAAGGACTTAAGGAATTTTAGCATAGTTTTGGATAAGAGCTAAGTAGGAATTCGCATAGATAAGAAAAATAATTGGTGCAGAAGAAATTCCACATTCCTTATAAGCTCTTTTAGAACTTTGAACTTAACGGTTGACTGTAGTTCGTCCCGTAATTCATAATTCTGGTACTTATTTCATTAAAATCAGTTAAGTGGTTCACAAGATACTCTTACAAAACCCTTTTGTCTCCCGATTTGGTGGACAAAAATACCTCCATAACCCTATGGAGACTACTGCAGATCGTATACAAAAACAAAACTGACGATTATTTTTCAAAGTTCTACAAGTTGGTTAAGTTTGAACTTTCGTGGGAGAATTACGTATTAAAATGCATTTCTTCTGAGAGATCTTTCAAGTGTGCATCAGACGCGATGTACATGGCAGGTTAAGCGGGTACTTAAATTACCTAAAAATACATGTAATTTATTTTTCAATCCCGTATAACATATTAAAGATAAAAACAAATCGGAGGAGGATATGTGGGACCATTCCCTGTAAGTATTTATATTCCTCTGAGTCTCTTCAGTTCATTTTGTTTTATTTAAATTTTTCTCCTTGTCGCCGTAAATTTAGAAAAATAGGAGTTACTTAGAATATTACTATAAATAATCGATTTTAATTTAGTGTAGAAAATTGGAATTATCAGCTTCGAACCATCAAATGGTAAAAATCCATTTGCAAGTGACTTCTACTCAAGCAAAAAAATGAGATTATATTCACCTGAATGAAATCACAGAATTTTTTACGACCGTAGGTTTTTCATGCCTAGTTTACTATCGTCTTACGCTTGTGAATAACTCTAAAAAGATCTTAACACGCTCAAATAAAGCTCCATGTTAATTATTCAAACGTGTGCTCTCCTGGAAACGCTTTTCTTATACTATTTCCAGTCCATCTTTACTTTGTGACTGACCAAAATATAAATAAACCCACTATGACGTTTTCTCAAGGTAAATTTGCTGTGTAATGACGTGGAAAAAATATCCTTTTCTGTTCCTGTTGGGGTTTTATTTTTTACTTGGCGACAAGTGGCATTTAATTTGTGCTATTTTCAGTCATAATCGGAAAATTGAAGTTTGCTAAAGCTGGTGAAATTCAATGCGCAAAGTCTCCTTGCAGACATGTTTTTGTGAGAAGGGATTCGACGTGAGAAATCAATTTTGCCGCGCCCATCCTTTTGACATGAGTCACTGTGCTTTTAGTTGATTGTTTTTGCTCCATTTAGTGAGGCGCACTGTTTTAAAAATCGAAATATTTTCAGATTTTAAAATAATTTTAGCTGGAAGTTTATGTTATTGTCTTTTAATTAGGCCATTACAGTGCGGTTCGTGATAAAGTAAAATATCTTGTTCTTCCCCCCCTTTTATTACAGACATCCGACTCCACTGGAACTGAATTTAAATAGCAGTTCTGGTTCGACTTTGGCACCGGTAGAGGTCGTGGCGTCCGTTTCAGTTTCAAGTTTGATAAGACAAGAAGTGTTATCGCAATTAACTACCTCTTCGGGTTAAAGAAAGAAGCTTTACAGTAGACTCTATTAGTAGCCCGAGGAGCGTGCAACAGGTCGGAATGATACTCCTTGACTTTGGTGGGAGCTATTGATTAGGTTGCCAAGTTTACACGTGTGTAGTGCTTTCGTGTGGCGCGCCAAAGTGATTCAAATTTAAATTTTTAATTTTGTTTCTTATCGACGGATCATTGGAGGAAAATCTAAAGAAAGTGAGTGAAAACTTGTTGTCATGTTAATAAGTGGATGAGTTATATCAGTTGCTGGTTCTTGTTGGGACTTGGGTTCAACTTAGGGTTGAGCAGTGTATTTTAAGCTGAAGAAAATAAGCCTACAAGTGAGAATATTTGATTTATTCGAATGTTTACAGAATAATATTCAAATGAACAGATATTAATATCTTCATCTACATCACATCTAGTCAGGCCTAGTATGGGTCGTCTCTTGTTATATAATTCGTGGACGATAGTCATGAGTTTAATTTTGGCAAAGTAAAATGCTTTATATAAGTATTTGCAATTGCAGTAAATTTATGATTTCAGCCTGCGGTCGCTTTAATAAAATGTAAAAATAGAGTCAGTTTGTGACATTTTTAACCCCAAAACGATGCGAAAAAGAAATATTTCTTGCAGGTTTGTATAGAGCAATACGTAAGTAGTCTCAGGAAGTGGCGGTTAATTGGTAATGCATTTTTATTGAAATGTCGCACATGTGTGTCTCATATTTGATGAAAATAAGTGAATAGCCTTTTATTGCACCAGCAACAGGTTGTTGTACGGAAATATTTCAGAATAATTTGGAAGAGAACTCAAAGTTCAACAGCTCCGGTTATCAAGTTGAATATAAAATGAAAAGTGATAACCCTACAAGTCGACTTTGTTACCAGTTACCACTAAAATTTTCTTAAATTTATTCTACTTATCTAAAAAGATGAACTTTATATAAAAGACACGAATGTTTACTTAACAACTGTTCAGAAATCATATATTATGTGTTGCGTAGCTTATCACGTCATGCCAGTTATCTTAAGGAGATTTGTGGCAGTGTAACTCGTGATTATTACATTCTATTGTATTCGGGGCATATAAAAATAATAATATAAAAAGTTATCTTCTGTTGGGAGAAGTGGAACGATTCATTTCAGACCACTTATGCATTATCAAAATCAAAACAGATGAATGGGATAAAGGGGACTTTTGCTGGTGAGCTTTCTGGTTTTAATATGCAATATTTGAAGGTCATCCGGTCCATTTCTTTTCTTTTTTATGTTTTATATTTGATTCAGGATTACTTAGGGGTTCGTTTAGACTTGTAATAAGCGACCTAGAAGATGTATTCTGATTTACCTTACTATATGTTTTGTTTGCAGTCGCAAATTAGCAGCCTTCTATATCAGTTCCCAAAGCTTCCTCGCTGCAATGAACAGTCCATCAAGTTGGTAGGTTCTCTGTTCTGTAACATTTTCGAATTGACCACGCACAGTTATTGTGCTTTCAGCCACATCATTGCAGAGCTTGCATGTACCATCCACAACCTTACCTACTTTCTTGAGATGATAACCTCAAGGGATAGTGATTGATGAAAAGCTCTGCGATTGATCCAAGCCAAGCTCTAGCCTATTGGAGGGATAAACGATTTCTATTCTCGCGGTAGGTTTTAAGAATTTCTGTTAGTTCTATAAGAGAATTGTTCCATTACGTAATGAGGATAATTGTGAGCTTTCCCGAGGTAATCTTTAGAACTACTGAACCAATTTAAAAAGCTCTTTCAATACTGGACTGTCGACTTACGGCAGTTCGACTTACGACTTTAGGAAAGGATGTGGTTTGTTATGATGACTTGCCTTTTTTTCGTTGACAGTAGGGCAAAAACCTTTGTTGGTGGGTAATTTTGAAAGAACTGTTGTTTCTGGGGAAATAATTTCACCCAATTTTTCACAGCTTTATGGGAAGATAAACACTCCTCTTAAACAGCATCCATACGCTTCCTGACCCTTTGCTTCAGTAACTTCTATTAAAATTTTTTAATTGCACTTTTTTGAAGGGACTAAATTGAAATAATAGCAAAAGAATAACCAATGATTGTATTGGGCTTTTATAGTATGCTGATAGAGTTCACTTTCCAGATAATTATCATAAAGATTTTTACCTAGAAAGTGATACAAGTACCTGTGGTCGGGAATATTTGATACCGACTTCCTACTTATCTTATATTACAAAAATTGTTCGCTTTAGCGATTAGTAAGCTCTTTAGGTAAATTTTCTTTGAAAAATTAATTAAATAAACCTTCCTGTTCTTTTAGCATGAAACGATTATCTAGGTAGTTAAGAATTAAATTTTAATTACACATTACATGACCTTGCGTTCTTTTAATAAAAACTGTCAATCTCAGGTTAGTAAAGATTGTCACACAATACATAAGATTTCTTTTAATTGCTCAATGTCACACCAAAACAATCTATGTCAAATCTTTAGTGATAAGGTCTCTTCCCAGTGGTAGTAGGTACCTCTTTGTGGCAGTTTTATTAAACGCTCAAAATGATTACACACAGAGTACTTTACATTCATTATTAGTCATTTGGTATATTTGGATCAAGAATGTGACAAATTGTGACAAAAATGTTATTGTACAGGTGGTGTTATGACTTCAATTGGGGTAATTAGCTCCCATTATACTTAACATTAGTGAACTAATTTGGGTTGCGCGTGGAAAAGCATATAAAGTTCTCTTTTTATGGTTACATTGTTGAGCGTGGAAGCATTTGGGAGATATTCTTCAATTAAGAAATTATATTTACAATCAAGAATCTCATTACAGTGCTTCGATAGTTTGTTAGCATAAATTCTAGTAAATGATTAATGCTTCATCTCCTGACCACAAAACGATAAAATTATGAAAAAGCTCGGAGTTGAATTAATTCATTTGTTACAGAGTGAATATGCAATAAATATGTGCGCCGCACTTACCCACAGATAATGCCATCCATTGATTATTTTATAAAATTACAGAAATTTGCATAAGTCTTATAAGTCAGATAATGACGCTTAATTATTATTTTCTATTCTCACACACGACAGAACAATGTTTGCGCATACGTAACACCTTTTGTGCGGTTCTTTTTCATAATTGAAATTTATTCTCCTATAGACACAATTTTTTAAACAGTTGTCAGGTGCGTTTGATGGAATTTTAGAAAAAGATTTTTTATGTTTGTTTATTATGTAGAGTATACCTCAAATACTAGTCATAAAGTGAGTGGAAGTGAATGGAAATTCACACATAGGCATAAAATATTTGGTGTCAGGGAACTCCTTTCTCTTCTACCCCAGACTCATTTTCAAGGTGGAGCACAACATACTAGAAGCAGTTATATGATCTTACTTCCTCAAAGTTTGTCAAATGTCTTTTTATGTTTTCTAATGAAAAGATATTAGTAAAAAATAATATTATATTTGTAGATGTATAGATTCATAAAGAAAGTAAGAAGTATCCTCAGGATTTGAAGAATTCTTTATTTTGGGTTATTATTATACACCAATGCTCCCTGGATCCCCTTCCTGGTTATCCAACGTGCACATGCATCTCTTGATTGCTACGATTTTAGCTATACATCATCAATCCCGGCTACAGCGAGTAAAAGATTATTAAATTATAAGGTACGACGTCAACTATAGCACCCATGCGAAACTAAAGCGTTTTCCGATCTTAATGTCCAGAATGCCTCATTATATTAAAATGATATACTATTCAAAGATAGGTTTAACAGGCACCGTAGATAACATTAGTCGATTAGGGACCCACGAATCTTACAATTACTAACGCAGAAAGATGCAAGAGAACGCTATTGAAATGCATCAATTGCCTCGACCGATGATCTAACTTGCTCGGAAGTGATCCTTTCGCATCAAAACACGGACACATTCAGAAAATTTTTGGCTTCGCTTCAATTGCAAGCGATTTTCTAAGTTGTTCCGTTCCTTTTCTGTTCTCTCCCCGAAGTTCTTATTGTAGGATTTCCGTATAATTTTCACAATTCCCACGCTGGCGGCCGAGCGATTTATCTGGGTACCAGTGGCTGAGGCAATTCTACTGACATAAATTATACTTGCGAAGTAATAATTTCAAGTGAGCCAAAACTGTGGCTTACTTGCAACATTTGTCAGGTTAAAATTTCTCAATCTCCTCTTCCCTTATTTCCCTTCGCCTGAGCTGTGCTGTGTGCATCATATAGGGCTGTCCCCTGAGCTTAGGTAATACCTTAAAAAATGAGGTGGTTTCTTCTTCAGTTTATAACTATCTGTATAAATATTTATGTGGTTTGGAGGATCTTCTGTCCTTGATTCCCAGAACTATCTGTTTGGTATAATAACCTTGACTTCCTATTCAAATCTCTAATCGGTGGCATATAATTCGAAGTGGCATTCACAAAAACTTTTTTGACTATCCTTCGTATTTAAAATGTATTTTTCTCGAAATCACGTTTGTCGCCATTAAGAGAGCGATTGAAGAGAAACTATTAAAGATATCGCTTTGAAACTTGACCGATTCATAAAATACAAGTTATTTGGATAAAGTGGAAATTTTCTCAGAGGACTTGTCAGTTTATTTTTAATATTTCTGAGGGCGGCATCGAAAAGTGTAGGAGGAGTTACGCAGACGATCCATAACATCGCGACAGGCCTAATTAACCTGTTATGAATATCATACCGATATTTTTGACGAAAATATTTTTATATGAATAAATTGCTTAGAAGTGGAATGATTTAATCCAATCCTTTTTATTAATTTACTTTAATCGAATTCTTAAAAATGCATATTTTGAACTGTAAAGTAGAATAGTACCTTAGTTGTATGGGGAACCACTGTAGGAGAAGAAGTAGAGAATTATTAGTTGCGAAAAAAGTTTAAGGTTGAGAACATAACTTTGAATACCCAAATCAGTAATAGTATCTTAGAAGGTAGAATAAAACGAAATCTTTGAATATTGCGGCAATTAGGGTCCTATAACCTTCCCATTAAAATTATATATGCAGAACCGATTTCTATAGCTTCAAAAATATTTTTGCTAACCCAAGAACATAAATCACTGAAAATAAAAACTTTGAAAAGATTGCGTGTGTAAACCACAAAAGACACCTGTGATTTTATACAATTTCATATAATTAAAAGAAGATTTAATTTTAGAGAAGGCAATATTTTGCATTAATAAAAATCACAGCCTAATAATAACATCAATAAAAATTTTAAGATGAAAAATGTGAAACCCCAAACAATTGGTAACATTTATCAGAAAACCCCGATTCCCTAGTTTACGTAAAATTCCGAGTTACGAATACTCGACATTGGAAAACACACCTAAAACAGGTTCCACAAAACCCCACATTGAAAATTCTTGGCATTGAAAGAATATAGTTTCCTACTTTGATGGTAGTAATTATATTTTAGTTCTTGTCAACCGGTTGCTGAGCCTCTATAGTAAGAATTGTAAAACGTAACTGGTTCACATGCTTAATTAGAATAAATTTCTAGCCCACATTTAAGTATGTTGGACTATCTAAAACTTCCTGACAAAAAATAACCGCTTAAAAGTATTTTCTTGTAAAATTCCCAGGTATTAAAGATGATTCGCGAAATGACCGAATTATCCAAAGTAAATGGAAGGCAAACTATCAAAATAACCGGATTTATTTCGAACGCATAAATTTTTAAATATCGCATCTTCGTAGATAGTTTTCTTCTTCTGAGTATTGTGCTATTTTTGTAAAATAAATCCTGTTTATAGAATCAAAAGCTCAGAACTGCCGCTGCGTATTGTTTTGTGATGTCTTCGCTTATCACTGATATTTTGGTAGTAAAAGGTCAAAGATTGTTGAAAAATAAACCATAAGATTACACCACGTGTACCACTTCATCATAGTGAGGAAAATGGAAATTTTTTCCTTTAGTGTAAAAGTGGTTCGCACTTTTCGAGTGGCCATTGAATGATGTTAATCAATGAAGGTAATTTCAGTTATCAACGATTACGTATTAATTAATCACACAAAGCCGTAACACAAATGACGGGCCCTCCATTTAATAGACCAATTTATCAAGATTAGCGAATACACAAAATTCAGCCGGTGACATGCATATTGATCTTCGTAACATTGATAAATTGAGACTGGTGTGGTGTAGAATTTTCCTTCGTTGTTTATGTCACCGCTCTTCAGCGTTACATATATGCAGCAAACTTACTACATTTTCGGGGTTTTTTCGAAATCTACTAGATTCTTTTTTTCAAACACTACATTTTGCTATAAAATTGCCTCTTGGCGCTTTAAGTTCAACAAATTTTGCCAAACTCTATTTTCCATTGCACAATTGGACATATTGCCAATATTGATGATTCGATTCGAGGTCCTGTATCTATTCATATCCCTCCCACCACTTTGTTGTGCTGAACCTACCTTTTATTACGTTTGACATTTGTGACGCATTTTTCGCGTAGAGCCGAACGAAAGACGTTCTTCTTTCTTCTTTCTCTACTGATAAAGATAAGAGACAGAAATATTTTTAGTGCGACAGTACGTAAAAAATACGAAATTGCTATTAGACAAAACCAATGGAGGAGCAATAGCTCTCTTAAAGTTAAAGTCCCCCTTCTGCCTTTGTATTTAATACTAATAGCGCAGTGCTGCTATATATTCTAAAATTCTCGAAAAATAATAAATGTACTACATTAAACGAATAAAAATTCATGGACGAGATAAAATAAAGGAAAAAAGAGAATTTTTAAAGTTAAACTTTTAAAATAAAGGTCAAAATGGGGTTTTAAAGAACAAAAAAAAATTAATCTAAAGGGCAAGAGTACGTATTGAAGTGTCTTAATTCACCCTCTTAGGGATGGAATTTCAAAAAATCCTTTTTTAGTGATTATCCATGCCACTATAGGAAAGCACTGTCTAAATTTCAACCCTTTAGGTCCATTGGTTTTAATTTCCAAAATTCAAAAGTTACTTATATTGATCTCCTTTCTTCCTATGATTTTGATGATTAATTTTCTTCTTAAATATTGACGCTATGTATTTGTACTAGTAAAGAAATTATTTTTATAAAGATTAAAAATAGAATAATGAAAATTTTCCAAAAATTATTTATGCGGAGTGTTTCTAAATGGTTGATCTTCTGGTTGGCAGAGAAAGCTAAAATAAAAAACCCTGTGGAAAGTGGTTCTTCCCTCCTTGTATTGTTTAGACAATATTGATAGAATCGGTGATCTTATTGACTTTTCCAAATTGTTCTAGTACAGTCAACAATCGGTAAAATTATAACGTTTTGCGCATGTCACTTTTTTCTGCAATTATGAGGATTAAAAAATCTGTAAGTAAATTTTATTGCGTGTAAAGGTCATAACCATTGGCAACGGATTCCTTGAGGAGATGCTGTTAAACACTTGACAACAAAGCTTCACGTACAATATCTGTGTAGTGACTATATCTATAAAGTTTTGTTCGAGGTCAAGTTCTTTTTATAGCCGTTTTTATATATTACATAACATTTTTTACATAAAAACCATGGGAAGTGAAAATATCGAGAACTACATTCACCAGGCATCCGGATTCTATCTCAACCAATGGTTCTATAGGCAGCGCCATATAATTAAAAAGAATTTATTAAAAAAATTTGCATTTTCCAGTCGTAATTATTCTAATTGATAGAGAGTTTGATGTAAGCCATCTTACATTAAGCTAAGTTTTTCATTTCTAATCACGTCTATTTACATTGTACATGCGTATGCTAATAGTGCACTAAACAGACAGAACTATGTCTGCAAAAATTGTCGGAATTTGGTAAACAACTGGTCGGAAGCGAGCTCATTCGCATCTTAATTACTTACTAGTTCTTTGCACGCAGCTAAGTTTATTAAAAGTAGTCAAGTGAAAATGTTTAAATTCACATCGGCCTTCGTATTATGGCGAGTTATCAATTGTTCACGATTTAATCGAACTGGGTCAATTATCATTACACATTGTTTAAGCAGGGTTATCACTACAAATTAGCTGCTTATTTTACGTAACCTAAGAAATAATAATATATAAGAGGCTGTTCAAGTGATAAAAACGTGAAATACTTGGGAAATTTGAGAAGTTTAAACGAAGATGTCAAGAAAAGATGTTTTGTTTTTCCTTTAAAGACTTTGGAAGGTCCAGCAGGTTTACCTGCTGAAGGATTCATAGCAGTGGCCTTAATTGAAAACAGCACCTTGAATAAATTTCAGGTAAAGAGACGGCTCCGGCAAAATGAATTATGCTTTACAGGGGTTCTAATACCAAATCTGACAGAATTATACGTATCCATAATGAACAACCACAAAATGCCTAGAGTTAGCCCGGAAAGATTTAGTCTGCGGTGGTTTCACGAAGTAAAAGAAGACCTTCTTGCGTTTCATGTCATTAATTGACGAGGATGTAGTTTAATCGCAAGCTCTCAACAGTGGCGATTAAGACTTTTCGCATTCAAATGCCTTCTCCAGGAGGTAATATTGTACAAAGGGTTGAAATGAATGATAAGTCCTATAGAAAACGGGCGCCACCATGTTTGCGTACTCTATGTAGCATTTGAACGAAATTCTCACCAGGTGGTTCCATCCTTTCAGAAAATCGTCCCTCTGACAGGACACCAACGAAAACGGGTGATGCGACGGCGCATTATCATGATGCAAAATGATTTGTCGTCATCCATTCCCCATAAATGGCCTGCTTATATGTAGCGTTTAAACACTTTAATTTATGAATGTAGCAAGAGTTTTAGCTGGTTGAAGTAACTCATAATAAATAACACCTTGCATATTCCACCTTCCCATCCACTTTTCCTTTTTACTGTTCATGCGCTGGGTTCGTTAGGTTTGACCCACGATTTTCTGTACTTAAGATATTAGCCTCATCCTCAGTGATAATAATTTTCCACGAAAAAAAAAACATTTTTCTGGTATTTCGTTAACAATAACCAGAAAGTGTTTAAGCGCTGTGCAATATTCTGCTCTGTGAGATCGTGTGAACCCCATCTTCCTACTTTCTGGATCTTTCTCTTCTCGTGTAGGCATCGAACTATCATTGATTGGTTAGCTTCCACTTATATTGCTAATAGTGTGGTCAACTGGGTGCTGTCTTCATCCGAAACTATATCTGCAAATTGTCCACCTATAATCCTTGTGACTAAATTTTACCGCGTCGGAAGCCAATCGCGACAAGTGCTTTCACCCATAGTATTTTCGCAGTTTGGACGATAAGATACTGTTGGCAGGGGTAAAATTGGTTGCATTCTTTTGATCCTTCTAGATATCTACTAAGTCAATTATTTGTTATATTCGTTATTAGTCTCAGATATTAAATCAGTTGACTTTAATCTGTATAAAGTCCTCTCTAAGGATCTTTGTACGAAGTCCGCTCTGACTACCTAGCGAAATAAAATCTTTTTTAGTTAAGTATTAGCGTCGAAATTTCTAACTCTTACAATTAATTTTTTCCAGGTATGAAGTTGGCAACACTGGACAAAATCTCGTGCTTTTTAGCCGAGTTAATTGGAACTGGCCTCCTCGTTTTTCTGGGCTGCATGGGTTGCATCCATATGGAAGGCATTCCGAATAACCACCTACAAATTGTGATAAACTTCGGTCTGACTGTCATGTTCATAATCCAAATCTTTGGATGTGTATCTGGTGCTCATCTGAATCCCGCCGTTACAGCTGCAGCCTGGATTTACAAGTTAGTTACGTTACCAATGGCCGGAGTCTACTTTGTAGCTCAGATGCTCGGCGGATTTATTGGTTTTGGTCTATTGAAAGTAGTTGTGCCATATGAAGCTATTAGACCGGGCAACAGTACAGTTGGACTGTGTACAACTATTCCACATCACTCAATTGGAGCCCTACAAGCCGTCACAATTGAATTTGTCATCACCATGGTACTTATTTTGGTTTGCTGTGCAGTTTGGGATCCCAGAAATGCTAAACACCATGATTCAGTTCCACTGAAATTTGGTTTCACTATTGCGGCCTTAGCGTGTGCTGCGGTAAGAAAATATCATTCATGTTATTTTTTTATTATTTATGTTTATCGCAATGGCGTAATTGCAGGGTCCTTGGACTGGAGGCAGCATGAATCCTGCAAGGTCGTTTGGTCCTGCCATATGGAATGGCGACTTCGAATCTCATTGGATTTATTGGGTAGGACCAATGGCGGCTGGCTTTCTTACAGCTTTGGCATATAAAGCTGTATTTTGGCGGGAAGTTCCAATGGAGAAGACGAAGATGGTTGAAGAATTTCCACTATCAAGGGAGCGAAACAACGCCTGAATTTTAACGTGTGGAAATTTAGATTGGATTAAGTAGATTTTGTAAAAAGCCAAGATTTAAATGAAAACAATTCAAAGTTTCGGAGCTTCTGATAACTTTCAGCCTGTTGTGATTCTAATCGAATTTTTATTTACGGATCATTATGCCACAATAGACTGCTAAATACTGGTAGAGACTGTATTGATTATAAATTGACCAAAGTGCCCGCAATACTTTTTTTTCTATTGTTTTTCCAATGAACCCTTTTCCAGTTCTTGATGGTTTCAGTACAATTTCTACTTTAACAAAAACTAATAAGAAGCCTTTGAGGGCTCTTACAAGATCTTAATTAGAGGAAATGTAATTGTTATGTAGTTTCAGTTGTAGGAACGGAGAATACTATAAAAATTGTAATTTATACTAATTTTTACTATTTAAGGTAAACTAAACGAGAACTTTCTGAAATGGTGTATTTAAAAGTGCATTTGTATAAAAGTCGCCATTAAATTTATTTTTTTTTTAATTGAGGTTTTAATTTCGATTTTTAATATGTATGTGTATAAGGACAGGCCAATAGGAAGTGCATTAAATTTAAGGAAATGAAAAAGGAATGCTATATTATTGGTCCTGATTGGTTGTACAATCTTCACAGGAGTTCTTTAAGGAAGGCTTGATGACCTTATGAGTCGTACTCAAATATTTGAAGAATATTCACGCGACAAAGCTGGACGAAACTCATTAGAAGACCTTTCGAAAGGAGGGGGGGGGGGCATCCACATATAGACTTATGAGAACGTTGAACGACATTCACAACAGGGAAAAAAGTATCTGGAGGAGAGTATTATCACAGTATCATGGATTACCTGTTACAGAGAATTCGGAAAGTAAGATAACCTTTGTACAATCCAGTGAGTAGTTCCTGCTTCATAATACCGCTCCTTTTCATATCCCTACCACATTTACCCCATTTTTAGTTCGAAAATTGATCAATGTGTGAATTCATCTGCTTTCGGCCCCGCCAAATGTTATAATGTTATACCTATACTAACCCAATCGCAAGACCTTGGAAAGAGTGCAGCATCTGTGCCCACTCGGCATATCAGGGGCACTCTGTCCATCCAGTACACGGGCACTGGAAGTTATTCTTAATTTCTTGTCCATTGAAATCCACGTCAAAAAAGTAGCGGCGTCTATGGCTTTAAGACTGCATCTCAATGACTGTTGGGTGCATGCGGGCTCGCCTGTACCCGCCTGCCGCCTGTCCATTGTTGAGCTACTACGAGCTGAGATTCCCATTTTTAACAATGACACCGACCACCTGTTTGAGGATTGAGATGATTCCCTTAGCGTTCAGGCTTGGGATTCCATCGAGGGAGGACTGGGAGCCTAACTCTATAATTCCCCCTCTGGCACATCTAATTTTCTATACATATGGTTCAAAAATAGAGCAGAATATTGGGGCGAGCGTCTTCTGTGAGGACCTAGGGGTGTGGATGGCATTGCATTTTGAGGAGCACACCACGAAGGTCAAAGCTATACTGGAACCGGGCACATAACTTCAGGTTTTGCAACCAGAAGAGTTGAACATAGTGATCTGCACTAACAGCCAGGAGGCTATTAAAGCCCTGATGAAACCCTTTGTAACATCTAAGCTAGTAAGGGACTGCAAACATGTCCTGAGCAACCTGTCCCTGAATAATAGTCTGGATATTCTATGGGTGCCAGACTAGGCCTCTCAACGGGGATGTCAACAAAACATCTACTTGGGCGGTTTGCAGACTGGGCGAACAACCAACATCACCAACTATGGGACGCGGCCGGTCTGCACTGGGCCTATAATTAAAATTTAAGAATTACTGTGTTCACTTTGAATATACCAAATAGTTTTTTGTGTTACTGTAAACGAACATTTGAGCAGACATCTAGTTGCGAATAGTATAAGTTCTATATTCTATATATATCTGTCGCCTAAAGGTATGTAATATGTTAGAGTGTAGTTAAGTACAAGGAATGTCAAATGGTAAATACAATTTTATATTAATTTTTAATTAATCAAAAATTTTTCTCAATAATCAAATAACATTAACATGGAGTTCCCTGTCTGGCCCAGAAGGCACACTTTTCGACACGGTGCCAAAAAATATTGCAAGACACGAACTGTTATAATAAGGTTAGTATCAGATTGGCATTTAGAGTTGTTGTTAGTACCTGATAATACGTCAAGAAAAATTAAATAATAGAGAAAAGGTGGGACTTTAGTACATGCTTAGAGGCACTTAAGTCAAAATGCTCAATAATGCCATTAACTGTAACGCACATGCGGTTAATGGATTCATGCTCCCCATAGTTAGTCCTTGAATTCTAAAGGGGACATTCCCTCAGAGTTTCGGATAGTCAATATTAAAACTTAATAACTGGTGCATAAAAACAATGTCGACGACTCTGCGTCGCTTTTTCAAGTAAGTTAAATTGACCAGCCTAGGGCGCTGCCGATAAGTTGGAAGAATCGGAGAACCAAGGAAGATCTCTGAGCGCAAATCTGAGCGAACAATGTGGACAGCATAGAAAGGGTTCCAGACCAGAGATACATACTTTAGCAATGGTCTCACAAACGTGTCATATAAGGTTTGTGTAACTTGAAGGTTAGAGAACTCCCTGGACCACCGCTTCATAAATCCAAGCATGGAGCTACTTCTGGACACAAAAAAAATCCAATTTCGGATCAAGAATTATGCCTAAATCATTAACAGATAGCACACGTGGAACAATATTATTAGAGAGAGAATGTGTAATCAAATACAAGGGGAACACAGTTTCTACAGAACGACATGACCTCTCATTTATTTATGTTGAGCTCTAAATCCTTATGCTTAGACCAATTATACAATTCTGCCCACCCTGTCCTTTGACGGAAGACTCAAAATCCAGGATCAGTGAATTTATTTTGCCAAATTCACTCTGAAGAGCATCAAGAGAGCCTTGGAGCTTTCTGATATGTTCCAATACTGTACACGGCACTGAGATTTGTAGTTCCATCACTTCTAATAGTGAGCGGATGTGTGAAGATTTGTTGGTTTGTGTAGTGTAGAGCTTATGAACAGTATTATTTTAAGTTTTGTTTTCCTGCGGTTTATATATCTGATCCTTTTCTTCCCGCGAAAACAAAGATTCATACGAGAGATTAACGTATTCTTTTTCTGATTGAGTTTTGAAAGGGATCTAGTGCTGCAGCAGTGGCAGCGCGGAACAAAAATTCTTCTTTGGGCGAAGATACATGTTCACTCATTACCATTTGCCGTTGGTTCGCTAAATTCAATGCTGAGGACTACGGGTTCGAAGACGAAACTAAGGGAAAATCCTCGATGGCCATTACTAATGAAGCTATAAAGGCTGCTGTGGAAGAAGATCCATCAACATCTGTTTTGGGGCCTCACATTCAAGTTCCATACACAAGGTGAAGAAATTGGAAAAGTAGGTATTAAGGTATACCACGGACTCATCGAAGCCAACAAGCTTCGCCGGACCCTTTGATAAAAAATTAAAATAACCGAAAAAGAACGGAGCAGTGGCTGGATGATGATCAAACTCCTGCGCAGCCACCGAAAGAGTGATTGTAGGGTGGAATAGTGAGAATATTGTGCATTATTCCTTTCTGCCACCTGAGCAAACATCGCTGATTCCTATTGTGAGGATTGAAATAATGCAGGGTAAATTGAGGCAAAAACCAGGCAGGTTTAGGTCAATAGGTATGGGGCTATCGTGTTGCACGATAATGCACGGACACAGGTAGCACAAACGGCGATATAAAAGCCCACTCAATTAGGGTACAAAGTTTTGCCTCATCCACATATTCATCTGAACTGTCTCCAACAGAATCCCACCTCCTCCACAGGTTAAAGCATTACCTCAGGTAGAAATGTTTTCTCAAAGACGCGGAGGTAGGAGATTTTTGTGCAACAGGGATAACTGCTCTTACTAATAATTTGTTTTGTGATAAGCGCATGCGAGGGGATAGTTAGGCTCAGTTAGCTTCTGCGTTTTTTTTTTCAGATTTTGATATTATGGATTTCGTACTTCTGAATTATGGTATCAACCTAGTCACATCCTTGATTCCTTGATGACCTGGAACAAGCCTAAGTGTTACTCGGCTCCATTGTTTTGATTGATACGAAGTATCTTACAGTCCTAGGCTAGTTTGGAGAATAATGAAAGATCTTTGTGTTCCTAAGTCCCTTCAATATAAAGACAGCGGGCAGCGGCACAACCGAAATTGCGATGGTATTGTAGAGTGTCACAGCCTGCAACCAGGACCTTGATCGAAAAGTCATATACACCAACTCCTGTGCAGTGAGTTCGAGTCTATGGCCTTGGTTAGTTTCCAATCAGTCTCTCAGGGTAGTAGATCCCTGGGGGAGGAGTTGATCCTTTCTATTCTATATTTGGCTATTATCCCTTATATCTTGTGAGTTTCAAACTATTTTATAATGTTCGGAGATAAGCTGTCTGCTTGAATGACCGTCAGCTTGAATACCGAGTTGTGAATCTCGTACCCGCAGCAATGAAACCGGGCAGAGGGCTTTTAATATTTTACAGAAACCCATCCCATACCAATTCTTGCAATGAACTGATAGCACCTTCCTGAACTTCGCGGTATCAAAGGGGGCAATTGATCGTTTCACAGATGTCCTTTCTGAGATCCCGATTTTGCTATTCTAGCATCTATCCAAATCCTAGTTTTTATTTTTTCGGATCCTTCTTTCCCGTATTATTGCTTTGGTTACATACCCTCTGCCATATTTAGACTTGATCACAC
>QYTT01082315.1:0-45933 GCA_006980735.1 Dasypogon diadema
TTCACGGCGATAATGGTGAATAAGAATAAATGTCTTTCTGAAACTTTCTTTTTAAGAGAAAAAAAAATCCCTTTCAAAAGCATCCTTGTTATATCGGAAATACGTGTTTAATTTACGATGACAAAAACTTTCTCCTCGACGGGTGTCAAGCCTGACACACAACACACTTGAATAAAAAATGGAAGAGATGAGGGCTTAAGAACGCAAACCATTCTCTAATTGCTTAATATGGCCTGAGAATGTAAGTCAAGATATTTTATTCACACAAGGATACCTTGAAGCGTAATCTTGGAAATTATTAATACGATCCCTTACGCACTAATAAACAGAAAGGCAGATAGAATTAATCATCCTAAGTAGCGAGATACTTTTGCCTTGCCAAAGATACGCACCGAGATATCCCAAATAGTTGGGCTTAACGCAAATATTTAATTAAACTGTTGCCCCCGCTTGTTTACACAATTGCTTCCTAAATGTAATATGCAGCAATATCCAGGAGACAGGGTCTGAGATAGACACCTCAGAATTGTATCGTACCGAAGATCTACACAGAATTTGGGGAGCTTAATTTATGAGACATGCAGATGTTCCTTACTATATGTAGGGCTTATACATCCAGCCTCAAGAATCTTGGAGTAAATACACATTGCGGGGCATAAGGGTAATAAATCACCCGACGTCAGTGATAAATGCCTTCGCAAGTTCTTTTATTAGGGAAAGGGTTTTATCAAAGCAGCAGGAATCACAGCCTTTTACTCCAATTGTTCTCCTTCAACGTGAATTACGTTTACTTTTTTCTGCTTGTCATCCTGGGAGCGTCTTTTACGAACTTGTAGCCTATCTTCCTGTAGAAGAATGTCACTTCCATTTGTTTGGGCTTAACAAGAGGATGGGCGTAATTTAGCAAATTTTGTGCAATTTTTCTCAAGACAAAACATTTGGGAAAATGCTCAATTATGGGACCATTTTCATTTTAATAGAAAAGCAGCACGTAGGAAGGCACAACGTACAAAATCTACAGAATTAATGAAAGAGGTCGAGAGATGAAATCTTTGGGGCAGAAAATTTTTTATTCGGGAGAAATTGATGACAAAGTTAAGTACCTTGTACTTAATTCCTTGCGCCCACTTAACATGCCTACCCCCTTGTATTCACCCCAAGCTGGTAGAAGGGAATCTAACTGTGATCTGACATTGGATTATGTACATGGAGTGCCCGCCTTACAACACGGTCTGAAGATTTAACTATAGCTATGAAATGGTTACGTCATTTTAGAAATTAGATAAATTTCGTAATTCGCGTGTTGCCTCCAAGGCCTGATTAGTGATATGCTTTACAACAACAATTTTCTATGATAGAATCATCATATCTGTCCGCCAATAGGCGTCAAAGTTTTGGTAAATCATACAATTGAGATTTATTCATTGCTCTTCGTAGATTATGCTTAAGAGATTTAAAGCCTGCCTTCCATAAACCTCCGAAACGAGGAAAGGCCATCAGTTATACCATTCAGTAGATTCCATCGTACTTCATTAGCTCTCAGAGATTCTGAATTCCTTGGTAGCAGCCACAAAATTTGTCGCGTTATTACTATATGTAACTTGGAACAATATTTTCATCGAACAAAGAAGCTTGTAAAAGTTGAAATAAAGATTTCTGGCGACAAGTCCAAGTACGAGCTCAAAGTATGCAGCAAACAAATACACCTTAGTCGTTTTTACGAGAGTACTATGAAAATTCGAGTTCTTCCACTATAAAGAAATGACTGTGTATGTAGGTCTTATTCTTTCATTAGAAAGGTGACTCATTGATCCCTTAATTTGGCTTTTTAAAGATATATTATGTAATGCACCTTCGTATTAGGCATTCCTACCGTTAAATATTCAAAATTTCTTACCATCAAAGATGAAAAGAGTTATATAGCTGTCCTTGGGAAGAATAGTAGCACATTTTTCGTCAAAAACATGTACTAGCTGCAAAATTTAAATTAGTACCCCACGAAATGAATGCTAGACTCGGATAACGCTGTAAATTCAAAAAAGGTTTTAGGTCAGTCTCCGAAAACTTTAACTTTTTGTGTAGGAATTACTGTATTAGTTTAAATCACATCATTAACATTATATTTGATGATATGATTTAAATAAATGCTATCATTCCTATATATAAGGCGGAAGCTTTCAGAAGCTTAGCTGAAAGCGTTTTTGGATTTACAACGTTATTCGCGCCAAGAGTTCAAATAGACATATCATCTGGTTACTCAAATGAAAAGTACTCTAATAAAGTATATATGTATACTAAAGCAGGAAGGATTTTTAGATCCATAATATCCAAATTATTTATATCTTAGAATTGAAGTAAATAAAGGCGAAAGTGGAACACCAAGTTGGACTCGACTTTTAAAAAGTTTCGGAATTGTGCCAACCAAGAATGATTCATACGTGAATACTATGATTCGAGACAAGGAAATCAATATTATTGCAATATATGTCAGGATATTACATCCTTATTGCACGTTCCAGTGGAGATCATATAAAAATTAGGTTAGGTTTTATGTTTAAGGAACGACGTCTTAAGTGCAACTCACCTTTATTAAATTTTCTTAATCATTTAATGCCTAGTTTACTTAGTCGAGGTGGCTAACCTTCATCTAAAGTGCATTACCGATATTGACTACGTTGCAATCATTAATTCACGTGAATCGGCCTTATTAAGCTTTGGTATTTGGGACAATATTTCTAATTAAATACATCATAACAAAGCACTAATTGGATAAAAATTTAAGACTGTTGATAAAAGTAAATCATATTGTTTTTTTCTCCCTCTCATTTATGGAGATCGAGAGAAAAGGATTCAGATGACATATCCATCTGGAAATATTTATTATGAATCTTCTAGAAGGAAACATAAAAAAAACATCGTACTCCAATGGAATCATCATACGCGTCTGCTTGAATATAAAATATAAAATTTCATGCTCAGTCAGCCAACCAAAAGTTTACAGATGATATTTTTTTAAGAATTTTTTTAATTTCAAATCTTAGAGAAGTTTTTAATTACATTTACATTTATTTATTCATGTTTCTTAACACGTTCAACCCGGTGCTTTGTTAGGAGGAGAGCTTACTCATATTGCATTTAGTTCTACCAACAAGAATTGTACTTGTGAAGGCACTGGGATTTTGCATAATAATAAATTCATGCCAAAAACTGTAGCTCACTTGCAACATTTGTAAGGTTAAAATCTCCCCATCTCTCTTTCCTTAATTTCCTTTCGCCTAAGCTGTGCTGTGTGCATCGTATAGGGTTGTCCCCTGAGCTTATGCAATACCTTAAAAAGAATCATGTAATTTTTTCAGTCCTAGTATGAATCACTGGTGGTTCACGTCGGGTTGAATATGTTAAAGATGGTTTTGTCTCCCACATCTAGGAAGAAATGTTTACTCCAATATAGGGTCTTTATAGCTTGATAGCAAAAACAAAGAGGACTGATTGATGAAAATTAAAAATTTATAATATTTCTGGAGTTCAAATTCTTCCGAATGAATAGATGAATTTTGATGAGAACCTCTAGTGGATTTGTGTTATCTCAGTTGTCATGATTCATTTTCTAACAAGTGAATTATAATCCATTTCGACTGTACTTATAAAATATTTATCGACATCTCAAATCAGAAGCAATTTCATGGTCTGAGAACTTTACAGGACGTTGCTATGATAATATGATTTTGAAACCTATTGACCGATCCAATGACGCGGAAAGTTTATTGTTCAGCAGGGTACACACATGTTTGCGTTGATTCAACTACTTACAATTTCCTGACCCTTCAACATCATTTCCTTTTCGTCCAATTTTATCCCCCCCATTATTTTATCATTTCTGAGAAGGAAGAATGAAGAACACTAGTATACTCTGACATTTTACTGTGATTTCTCAGCCCCCATGTATCCCGGCTTGATAGAAGGTAAGTCCATAAAAGATAATCCGTGAACAAAAATGATGCGAATTATATCGTTCCTCTTGCTGGATTTTTGCTGTGGCTGCAAAAAAGGGTCCACTCCAGTTTTTATCTGCTTACTGACTCAAGTAAATTAATACATTTTAAGGCCTCGTAAATTATAAATAAGAAATCAATTTCTTGTTCAGGATCTGTCCAAGGATAGAGAAAAATTTTTTTCATTCTTTTCAATCTGGATTGAAATCTGGAATTAAGTTATTGGTATACAGGCTTTCATTTTAAGTGGGGGTGGACGTTAGTAGAGAGAAATTTGAAGATGAAAATATAATCTTTTAGTCTTCTAATTAGAATACTTCAAATAATTAAATCATAATATAAAGATGAATGTCACGTTGAATACGAAAAAATTTCTTATGCGAAATCAGTCTATCCTTCGATGCTTGTTTCCATTCTCTGCAGAGCTTGAGGACCATTATCTGAATGGTCATATACTTGAATACCAATGAAAAATGCAGGAACACGAGGGTCAATTTATTTTATTATCAGAAGGACAATAGCCAGAATGTAGAACTAAATTTATTGCTTTTCGTATCTAATTTTAAATGTAATAATGTGAGAAGGGTTCAGAACTGAATTATGTAAATTTTTTCTAGGAATTTTCAGTAAATAGGAAGTAAGGTATATGATACCTTAGAGACAGAGTCAGAGACAGTGAAAGTTAAACCTTGATTTTTGCTTGAAATTGGGGTC
Organism: Dasypogon diadema; assembly: GCA_006980735.1. NCBI lineage: Eukaryota > Metazoa > Arthropoda > Insecta > Diptera > Asilidae > Dasypogon > Dasypogon diadema. The sequence goes on from QYTT01082315.1 coordinate 4,707, forward strand.
GATTTTCTGGCACTTAACACTTTTTTAAATTTAATAGTAGTTAGGTATTTTCAAAATCTGTCTGTTTAGCATATAAACGAGGAGAAAAATGTTGACAAATGGCTTAAAAGAATAAAATTTAAAATCGAAAAGTTGTGACTGACTTAAATTTAATTTAGGAGCTCTGTAGATGAAACTAGGGTTGAAGAAAGCTGGTTATTTTCACAATATTCAATAAAGCTCAACAGTAAGTGCCAGTGAAAAAAAAAAACACAAATTAATTGAAACATCAGCCCGAATTATTTATTCAGGGTCGTGAGCTTTTAATAGTAAATGAAAACTGAGAAGAGAAATAGGGGTTTGAAAGTAAATTTGGAATATATAATGTACATACAAATCCCGGCTACAAATTGTGGTTGAGTAGTTCCATTTTTCATTGAATTATAATTAACATAAAATTTCATGGAGCAAGAAAAAAATACAGCTTGAAACAACTCAACGTTTTCTGTCTGATTTTTGCTTGCGTATCACCTTTTTTTAATATATAAGTATTTTGTATTGAGAAAAAATTACTAGACTCTGTCCCACGTTACATTATTATCCAGTGGAATTCACAAAACGTTAACACTTTTCCTAACTTTCTTTGATTTCCTTCCCACTTAAGTGAAAATCCTTTAAAACTCTCTAACGATAATTTCGCAACTAAGTAACAATTTGAGTAAGATATACTTATTTGGGAGAAAAGTGAAATTAAAGGAAGCAGATGCTCCCATAAGCACTGTACTGATATTAATTCTGGGACAGGGTATAGAGCGATAGCCAGGAAGTAGTTTGCCCTGAACTCTACGAACTATAATATAAAGTTTTCCAGAAAATGTACCAAATGGTACCAGTATCAAACTTCTATAATAAAATACATATAATAGAAATGGGACTGTCCAGTCCCAGACGATGGCTTTTTTCGTGTTAATAATTTGGGATGGTTAAAATAAATGTTTCAAAAATTTATCAGAATTGAAATTTATAATTGAATGTATAATGAAACTTTTGAAGGGGATATAATACCAAGTGAAGGTGGTGAATCAGAACAGGGACTAATCATTTCTCGAGAAGAAGGTGTGTCTGGAGCAAAAAAACATAGGGAAGTTTTCCTAGCACCACGCAAACATCAGTTCCTTAAAATCAAGACTCCATTATAAAAAAGTGAACAAAACAAATAATTTAACTATTTTATATACAGCATACATACAGTGAGGAGGCAGACAAACAAGCACGAGAGGGGGCTACCTCTGACTCCATATTCTCTTCCACGGAGATGACCTTTAAAAATTTACTCCGCGTATCGCAAGTTCGGCAAACAACAAGCATCACCAACTTTCGCACGTGACCTCGATTGCGAGGACGACTAAGGAATTGCGGGGCTCACCAAATGCTAACTCAACATCAAAATTTCTCCGATCCAATCAACCTTCATTAATAATGCTGGTTTGTATTTGGCGGAACACAGCTCCTTGAAGGGTCATTAACGTAGGAGTTTCGGAGAGGAGGCAGACACTGTGAGACTTTTCTTGGCGGAAAGATTTAGATACCTGAGTAACTACTTTTTTGATAAACTACACCAAACAGGCAGAAGGGGTGGGAAGACATTCTGGGTTTCACCAGGTCGAACTGGTTGGACAGCTGATGGTACCCATTTCTCATTTTTGTTTCTTCTTGGGTGGATGAACAATGGCCTGAGTTTGAAGGACTGTCTTGGTTTTACCCCCGTGACAAAAAAATAAAGTACAAGATCACATTTCATCTTATATTTGTTGTTGTTTTTTCCGATCACAACGAAATAATAATATGCTAATACCGAGATTTAGCCATTTAGTAGGCGAACTTTTTATCGGGTTCAAGTTTGAAATTCTCTCCCTGTATATAAAAAGGGATATTAAGCTCGGGGTGTTCAGAGCTAAACGCTTGCAAAATTTTAGAAGTTAGTCTTTATGTGACTTGTTATTTTTTTCTCTCCTTTTACGTTATTTGGAAATAGGTTGGTAAGTTTGCTTGATTTTACGTAAGTTCAGGTACAGTAACAAGGTATGAAAGGTCTTGTTGTACTTTAACTTCATTGAATTGAATTCACAGCCCCCGCTGTGACCCATAATATTTTGTGTCCGCCTCCTGCGAATCGACCCTTCTCTCCGTTTTTGTATATGGGCAGCCAGAGGGGCTTGTGGTATTCCCTGAATCCACTCAATCACCTCCGCAAAGCTACCTAACCAGCATAACGGCCGCCACTAGACTCTCCGAAATGTCTAGCCGGGGCATCTGACGAGCGACTGGGTCAGTTCTGTGGGCCTCCAGACAGAGGCAACTCTCCAGGAGGCCTCCGACACAAATACTCGCCTCTCATTAGGGCGAGGTTCGTGACGGAGTTTCCTGACAGTAAAAGCCTTCACGGCTTCCATCAGCCTCTCATTAGGGTTGGAAGCGGAGTCGGGAAGGATACTTTCGGGCTTCCTGAGAAATCTCCTGGCCTGGTTCAGTCCAGAGCCTGAGGCTTTCTTGAGTCTCAGCTCTAGGCTGCAGGGCCAGCTCCTTGGCTTAGATGCCACCACTTCACACACAAGTCCCATAACAAACAAATCGATTAAGCTAGCAATGATCACTATTATATCCAGCAACTATTATATCCTAAAGTGCATAAAAATACAAAAGAAATTCTAAATCTCTCGTCCTCATTAAAATTGTACACGTCGTTAGTCAATTCAGGAAGTAATTGTTTGCACGTGCTTTGTCACTTATAATCTGGAGAAGTAAATACGTCGCATTTTCACAATCAACACTTTTTGAAGGAGTTTTCTAATGCCTACGACCTGGGTAAGCCATTCAACTTGTAAACATGCCTGTTTACACTTTCTTCTGCTTTCGAGATATTATGAAAGCCATACTCAAGAAGAAAAGAACTTTTCCTTAAGAAGGAGAAAACTTTGTTATAAAGACGAGTGCAAAGTTTTGATGAGTTCTGCTTGGTTGGAGTTAGCTTGAGTTAATACGGTTCAGCTCCTTCGGTCCGGACCAAATTACGAAACTTTTTATCGCATTGATTTTCATTGATTTTTCTTATACCCTTGTTTCGATTTCGAGTTCGAACAAAACCTACTTGAGATAATTAATCAGAATTTTTATCTAATTACATGAGTTTTTTTAACTGGCTAAAAGCGGAAAATTACAGGGAATTGGGGAATTTACTTCTCGTTACCGGGTAATCTTTGAGTTCATATTGCTACTCCTGATTTATATTTGTTTCCCAGGGAACGTGAAATAAAAATAGCACAAAATAAAGAAAAAAAGTTGTCACGTAAAAATAATATCACAAACAAAAGAAAACTTTTAAAACTTTCTTATTAAAGCTATAGCAAAAGACATTTTCTTTTAATTCAAATAATCCATTCTTTATCGTGCCCTTTTTATCCTTTCTAAATCAAAAGATGGAATTGTGAAAATAAAATTTAGTTTTTATGAAAACGGAGAAAATATTTGCTTACGTTCACGACTAGTCATAAAATTCCTTAGAATCACCGAGATCAAGCTTATTACGACTATATTTACGGAAAAAGGACAATTTCGGAACCCCCATTTTTTCCGTTTCCATTACAACTTCCCGTCATTTGTGACTGCGTCCAGCTGTGGCCTGATGATTTATTTTATACCTTCTGCCAGTCCTACGTAAATTGTAACACGGAATTTTTGTTTAGTTATTATATGAGAACTCATTTTCCTGTAGTAATTCTGCGGAATCATATAAGCTCTATATTGCCTTGGGAATAATAAATCACCCCTTCCACCCTAAGCACAAATGATAACGAACTACTTACGTCTACAGAAACATACTGCCGAGTCGGTAATTACTGTCACAATTTACTCACTTGTATTATGTTTACTTAAAACTTTACACCAACATTTTCAGTGAGGGTGAAATCTACTCGTATACCTCAAAAATATGGAGAACGATATTTTGTTGAAAGAATTTAAAACTGGGTTTTTCACGCGTAGCAGTATAGCAAGTGGTAATTTAACGTATATGCTTTGAGATTCATACAAAATAGGAGGGTTAAAAAAGGCATGGTTTAAAGAGAAGCCATTTTTTGGCATGGTGACAGTGCTCATGATCACGTCTATAACATCAACGTCTAGTGCCGTAGAAGCAAAATTAGCATGAGGATGGTCAAACTAAATAAAAGATCTTGTCTTGTCTCATTTTGGTTACTTTTAGCGATTGAAAGAAACCTCTTACCTTTTGAATTCGAGACAATGAAAACTTTAGAATGGCAATGATTACCCAATCGCATCTTTACATTATTAGTTGTGCTTTTTTCACAAGATCCATACAAATCTAAAGATCCGAAATTAGTAGGTACTTACTTTTACATATAGGTGCATTTTTCTAGTCTTAGATGTTGGTACTACTTGTCAAATTCATAGAGTGATCTTAACAGTGAGCAAAAGTGAGAATAAAAAAACAAGTAAAATTCACGCTTTTGAAATAACCTTGAAAGGTTGAGGTTTTGGAAAGAAGTGTTTTGGACAAAATTTGGGCGGTACAAAATGAGGTGCTTGGCATGGATCTTGAGCTTAACTCAGGGTCAACTATTAAGGTCACTTGGAGGTCAATTTAATTTTTTGAATGTAATACTCAGTAGTTATGGATTTTTGAAGCAAATTTTTGAAACAAAAAGAGGGACACTTAATATATACCTACTAGTAATTAAACCTTGAAACAAGGATCATACCAAAAAAAAACAACAGTAAGCGCCAGAAATGTTTCAATGGGAAATCCAGCCTCTATTTATCTTTAAATTCGAGCCAGAAATGCTGAATTTTATTATTTTAGAGACAAGTCTTCACAATATTTTATTATATGTGGAGACTACAGCCTGTCCAACCAACCCTAATGCCCTAGACTAGACACACAGCATGTCTTAATTATCATTTAATACTAATGAATAATTAAGGCCTTATGGTACTAATCATTATTATGGCCGTCAAATTAAATAAAAATGGTTCATTAACAACTTGCACTAATGATAATTAGGGCTTAATAAAGTTAAAACGACCTAGAACTGAGGAAGTTTTGTAAGTGTTATTAGGCTGACAGGTAAACTGTGCAGTGTATTATCGTAAAGAAGAAGAAGAACTTAAATGAAATTCAGTGAAATTCTCAGCATTTGATTATTTCAGCATCTTGCTCTGATCCCCTTTTTTCGATCAAAGTCAGTTTGGCAGCAACACAGATGATTTTCTTAATTAAGGATACGACCATGTGTCACCAGTTTCTTAATGATCATTTTGTGCTTAATGATCATTTAGCTAATTATCTTTTAATATGTGTGCCTAGGGTATAAGGAGGATATGAAAAGATGGCTTTTGCTATTTAAATGAAAAAATTGTGGAATTGGGTAAGTACCAAATTACGCGAAAGACGGCAGAGAGTATCTCCACCACAGAATTGCAATTGTATAAACTTGGTAAGGTAAAGAAATGAACTGGTGGGCTCTTCATAAATTCACGGACGACAACAAGGTCAACCGTATCTCATTCTTCTCTTCTGTTTGTTCATTTTTCTCAAAAGCCATGAGCCAATTTTCAACAGAATTTCGTCATACAACAAAAAGTGAATTTTGCGTGACAACAGAAAATTTATCTAATCCTTGGGGAACCAATCCACAGCTCATCAAAATACAATAACGATAAGTAAGATAGATAAAAAGTGCAATAATCTCCAGAAGTTATAATCGTCTCCACTGAGTATATTCAACATTAGCATCAAAGGCGGTAATCAGGTTCGGGTTATTGGACGCCGTGTATTTTATGAGTTTCATCAGCTTCTTGGTGGAGCTAAGGGGGGTATGAGGCAAGTAATTCGAGACGACATTTAGCTGCCATATACTAATGCCTTACAATGTGATATCTTCACGAATACGATGCCTAGGCTGCAAAATTGTCGCAATATTACAGCCTTGAAATCCTTATATCTAGATACTAGAGGACGCAAGTAGTACCCCAGCCAGGGTACATAGCCATGCCACATCCATGGTTTCTAGGAGAATTTTTCATGCAAAATCTTTACCGCCATTATAGAGGCGATTTTATTCAAAATATTGTTAGCAGGCAATATCTGACGGTCAATCTATTCGCCGACTACTAGAAAACTTTGGATAGAGCATAGGGTGCAACTCTGAAATCGTATTTAATAGAAAGTAACCTGTGTGTTCGGATAAATTTGGGCAATAATATATTTACAAACGAACTCGTTTTTTTTATCTAGAACACCTTTAGAGAAAACCTCTACAATCTGGATTGCTCATTCCTGTATATAACCGGAAAAATCGCTTAACAGGAATGTGTTAAGATTCCAACCATTCCATATGCTGTAATAAAAATTGTGTTTTATTACTCCACGTCAGGTACACCCATTAATTGAAAATATATTTTGCACGTGAAAGCAATTTAATTGTGTTTAGCTTTGCAAGTCAGCAGAGAATAATAGTTTCAAGCGATCTTGGTAAACACATTTCCTCATTCAGCAGGGGGTTAATCCGCCATTTTAATCACTTAATAAGTGAAAACTGTATTAAACATGTTTAATTCTAAAACTGCAATCACTGATTCAAATTGCATTACTTTTTTATGTAAATGCAAGAGAAATTCCTAGGAATACGTCAGAAGTACCGATAAGATACGATTAATCACCTGAGATATGTTTACATTTTTGAAGACCTAATTAATGTTAATATCATGCAGATACGTGGGCGTAAAATGCAAAAGCTAGTCCCTCCTTGGTAGTGTTATATTAAATAAATCATTTATCATGGCAAGTATTTCATCTTATGTAATATTCAAAACAAATTTAGTAATGTTTAACCAAAGAAATGTGAAGTGATGCAAATTTTTCTGTACACGAAAACAGTAATTAAGCGGTTAAACTCAATTCCGAAAATATGTGAGTAGCACCATCAACCTTGAAGATAACATGAAATTATCATGCAAGTAGCCGCCATGAGATTTCTGAAGCAATAACTTTTAAATTGATCGTTAATAAATTACTTTTTGTACAATTTTATTTGCAGAGAGTAAGATAAGCAGTCATAAATGGCGGTATATTTCTACATAAGTCTAAATAATGGTTGTAGGTCTTAGTATTGCATTGGATTCAAAATTAGCATATTGCACACATTTTGTGTAACTAGCAAGGACGAACCACTTTTGCTGTCATCTTTCAATATTTGAGACAAGGTAGTTGGTTTTTGATAGAAATCTCAGTGCATAATAAATTGCTATCCTATATTCTCTACACAATATTCTAATAAAATGTAACAGTTGCAAAGCGAGGGGATTTTCAGAAGCACAGTTGAAACATTTAATTGCACTTTTGAATACCCTCTTGCCTTTCAACTGCTATATTTTATTATAGTATCGTGTAGATATAATCTCCTCCTTTCATTTGAGACAACACACGTACCGATATCTTGTCTAGTTCTCGAGATATCAACCCTTTCACCTTTCAATTGCATCTTAGAAAAATCCCTCGCCCTGCAACTGCAACTACTACATTTTTCTGTACTCCCGCGTAGGGAATGCATCTCCCTTTCGTTTGAATTCAAACACATCCCGATATCTTTTCTAGATCCCAAGATATTAGCCGTTTCCCCTTTCAGTTGCTTTTAAAACACCGCCCTCCTTTACTTCTACCCTAGCACCGTATTTAAGCCATCTCCTCCTTTTATTTAAGACCACAGACGTACTGATATCTTGTCTAGTTCTCGAGATATCAGTACTTTTGCCTTTAAATTGCACCCTTTAATATCCCCTCTCCCTTCATCGTTCATTCTACGAACTTCTCGAAGAATCTTTTTGTGTGAATAACTGAAACTATTAATGAAGCTTTGTATTTGCTTTGTAGCGCCCGCTCTGAGTGGATTAAACCGCTCTTTGATTGTTGACAACATAGAGTTATTGGTTAGAGTTAGGGTTAGTATTAACCTATCTCATTAATCCGGGTTTAGGTTAGGGTTAGCGCAGGGTTTCAATTGCTGAGAACTCATGTACTTTTTAAGATCCAAGCTAAGCGGTTATTTAAACCGCGAAACTACCGAAGCTTCGAAGATTGAAATCTTAGAAGATTATGTCCTTAGAAGAATGGCCTTCGAAGCTTTGGGTCAGACATCTTAGAAGTTCAAAGTGTCAAAATCTTCGAAGCTTCGAATAGCCGAAGAGTACCAGGCCTAAACAGAATACCCAATAAAACAATTAAAATGGTAGGTTATAGTTTTTAAAATCCAGCTAAATCTAGGTTAAAAAGGTAGCCACTTCCTGGCTAAGGTCTGCTTTTACAAATAAATTTAAACTGTACTTGCGAAGCAGTTAGAATGTTGCACAGTAATAATTTCATGCCAAAAAATTGTGACCGACTTGCAACATTTGTCCTCTTCCCTAAAATCTTTTTGCCTAAACTGTGCTGTTGCATTATAGGCAATACCCTAACAAAAATTAATCTTCAAAATTTCGAGAGCTTTTGAGAAAAAGCATATAGCAAACTTATAGGTCTGCATTCTGCTGGAAGCGAAGCAGGAGTTTTCTTTCGAACAAGGGTTACATTGGAAATTTTCCAATCCACTGGAAATATACATTTAATGATACAAGTACTACAAATGTGTGCCAATGGACCAGCTATTCTGACCGCGATTAATTTAACAAATTGTGGAGATACCCTATCCGGCCCAGTAGCATCAGACTTAATTGCAAAAATTGCATTCAATACATCTGAGGTATCTACACCACGAAAGTTTTAAAGTATCAGTACCACCATTAATGCAATAAAATAATAGCAGTATGAAGATCTCTCCAAGGATCACTAGTTACAACGCTGATTTGGTGAGTACCTACGTCCCAAATTCTAACAAGAGCTGAGCTATAGTTCAACGATTTGTCAACTTTTTTCAAAGCACCACTTTTCAGAAGAAAAAATATTTGAAATTGTGGCATTTATATGCTACAATTATTATTACTAGGAGACCGCTGTGCAATTGCACAAATTGAAGGTATATGAGTGACATAACGTTTTTATATGTTCCCTCAATTTGCACCTTAAATTTCAGAGCGCGTTTTTTTCAGAGGTGTCCCCTGTAGGCCTAATCATCCCATGCAAGAAAGCAATAAAAAGACACTTGCAAAATATTTTACCAGAATAATGAAATGAAAAAAGTTCCAATAAATCCATGTATTGCATACTTATCGGTGGTAAACACCGAACTTAACACCAAAGTTACCCAGGAACGCAACCCAAAAGTAATGAACACAACCCCGAACTAATGCGGATCAGTGTTGCCATTATAAAATTTCAAGAAAAGCTCGATGAAACTGAAATACGGAACCGGGAGCTTTCTTTATATAATTAATATATAGATTATCGCTGAAATCTCATTTAATAATAGATAAAATAGGTGGTAAACACCGAACTTAACACCAAAGTTACCCAGGAACGCAACCCAAAAGTAATGAACACAACCCCGAACTAATGCGGATCAGTGTTGCCATTATAAAATTTCAAGAAAAGCTCGATGAAACTGAAATACGGAACCGGGAGCTTTCTTTATATAATTAATATATAGATTATCGCTGAAATCTCATTTAATAATAGATATCATCATTGATTTCAGGACGGCTCGTGATCAAAGACGAATACAGACGAAAACGATGTATAAACCTAGTTTACTATCGAAGTAAGTATATAAATGTCCCTTTCGTGGGACCCTATAACAAAACTCAAACACTTGAAAACACCTCTTTCTTGTATGAACTCTAACTAAATATTTTACGTTCACAACCTGGAAAACATATTTTGTCGTCATATCAAATGATGGCCTTTCTAAGTGCTTGCTAACAAGAGATATGGTTACTACCATGCAAAAACAATGATCCATAAAGATCGTTACAGTACTATCATCTGTAGATTATTTTCAAATGAAGTTTCATACATGCATTTGTATAGTTTAGAAATCACTAAATTTATCTGTAAAATATCGTAACAGTCGCTTTTTTAGTTACTTTACGGTTATATTTTGTTCATTTCAGACCACCTACAATTAATATAAGTTTACTACCCATGAAAGCAATTATTATTTGAAATTTGCAACTAACATTCTACAGCAGTTCTTATGATTCTATCCATTTCTCCATAATAGATCCTTTCACAATTGTAGTTCCCCGTCATATTTCTATCATCTTGTAAAAGAAAACCCAGAATGAAAAGTGCGCAGCATTTAGGTTAGACTCTGATAGCCTCATATGTTCCAACAATTCCAGTATTTTAATGTTAATAAAATTTGCAAGTATTTTGTTATTTACTATTTAATGACATATTTGCCAATGGCATAATTTAGCTATATTTCAAAATAAGCAAGAAGCCATTGACAGAGAGCACTGGCTACCTATCAATAACATGCAGAACCACGGTAAGCTTTTTAATCCGAATATTCTAAGGTGGGAAATACCGGTTCCCTATCTACTAAACTCTCTATCCAGTTCTTAGCAAAGTGGGTCTTGGATTTTAGTTCCTTATCTTCTCCGACTTGGTCGACACTAGAGCAATTGGTCATAAATACGGATCGTGTTACTCGTGCGTTTTCTACTCACGACAGGTTACTGTACTGTTACCACATAAAAATATTTTCATTTTGCAATCGAAATCTCTAAAAGTGGGACAACATTTATTTCTACACTTCTACCTGCCGTGATTACAGCAACTCATTCATTACAACGAAGATTTAGCCTTCGATGGACTTGTTTCTACTTCGATAACAAGAATATTAGCAAAGTCACCATGCACATGGTGGCATCTGCAATCCGTAACTAAGCCTATACTAGTTCTGATGGTGAATGAATTTTGAAACGCAACGCACTACTATCATTCATTGCAATTCGTGGAGTGCTTTTAAGACGCGCGGATAGGACAGGTGAAGTTACGTGAATAAAACTCAAAGCCTTGCTGGTGCGGCTTGATTCTTCCACCGATCGTGTAGTATTTAATATGCAATGCTAAAGTTCAAGTATAGTGTTTTTTTGTTAGTTTTAAGTTTTTCGGAAGTTTTTGGGAGGACATCGAAAGATCTAAAAGTGACTTTACCCCATGGAGGTATTTTGGTCGGAAGGCATTTGATCTCGCATTCTGGAAGAGGAATCAGGGCATTTCTTGGTATCCCATATGCTGAGCCACCAGTGAATGAATTACGTTTCCAAGTAAGTACAGCGGTTGAATAACTTAATAAGCGAGTGAAGAACCGCATCTTAGGTAGTTGGTTGGTAGTTAAATGTCTAACTAATTTGCAATTGTAGTCTGTAATTAATGTTAACGAATGGGAAATTTGAAAGAACAGTATAAGTGAATGAAGAAATTGTAAATTTAATTATAGTGTTTATCTCGTCCGTAGATGTGTTACTGGAAATTACTATACTTCCCATCTTTCCGCAGTTTGTGTTTCTTATTATTACTGATTAAAGATTATCATTAGTTTTGTATTGTTATTACAGTGTTAACTTTATATTAAAACTGGAATAACTTAGTAGCAAAAAGTAAAACAAGAATGGGAATAGAGAAAAAACCCCGGTGAAATAAACAACTATGAGTATTTAATGCTGTTCAACCCGTCGAATAATCTTTAATATGTATTATCCGACTAAATAAGTTTTTGCGTTTAACAGATTTGAGCTTTTTATGGAGTAGCCAAAGTTCAGGAGATGTCTAAATAAAACAACACAGGCAACGAAGCGGGTCTTTAGAGAATAAATAAAAATTAGTTTTTTAAAAAGGAAAAATCTATTGTGTATATCAAATTCAGATTATGCATAAAATTTGAGAACAAATTAAGGGATTTCCAATGAACAATGGACGTAAGAATGGCCTGAGTTCAAGGGACCCTGGTGGCCCCATATCCTCCTCAAAAAAAGGGATTTGCAACTATTTTCTAAATTTAAAACGTTATGTACGAAGGTATATCAAAAAGATCCTGGCATTGTTCTACAATTTTTAATTTTAAGAGAAAATGAAGATTATTTTTTTTGTATAATCACCCTCGACGTTCCTAACTGATTATTTTTGCAGCCGATGTTCCCATCTTTGTGGACTTTGTCTATAAAAAGGAAAATATTTGTTTTAGAACCACATTTTTACAAAGGCATCTGCTCCACTTAAGGACCCACATCATTTCCCCTTCAAGTCTGATTTTAAGAAATAAAAATTCAGAAATAAAAAGAAAGAAAAAATCAGGCGGGGCCAGATTTGGGCTGTGAGGGGGATGACATAAAATTTCCCTCGAACAAACGCTTTGATTTTTTTAAGCGCACCCATCGTAATAGGAAGTTTTGATTGTCTTCTGTCCTTTTAAAAAGTCAACCAAGATCACTCTCTTACTATCGTAGAAAACGGTGGACATAACTTTATGGACAGAGGGCTCCATCTTGAATTTTTTATATTACGAAGATCCTCGCGGTAGCCATTCCTTGAACAGCATTTTGCTTTCGGTGTCATGCTGGTAAATCCAAGTTTCATACACGGTTACAATACGACGATAAAATTTTTAAAGATCTGTCTGGGTCTTGTTCAAAATGATTACCGAAGAGTTCACTTTTTGAAACTTGTGAAATACGCGAAACGTTTTAGGTACTCAACGGGTAACAAAAAGATGCTAAATGGTCAGTTAGAATTGATTGAACTGGCCGGTATGAAGTACCAACTCCTTAAGAAACTTAATAAATTGAAAGTCTTTTATTCTCTTCTACCAGGGACTGTACGCGAGCGATGACTTTATCGTTAAAGGCAGATGTACACGATTTTGTCGTGCAACACTCTGTAATATTTGTTCGTGCAGGTCTAACGGTATTATGTTTAATATCTAAATTTTATTTACTCAATTTAAACACATTAACCTATGGCCTCCGCAAAAATTAGGAAAATTCGTACTGTCTTGTGTAGGTTATAGCTATCGGCTGTTATCTAACCAAGAAGTGCGTGTCTTGCACTAGTTAAAGCGTTGATACTACCTCAAATCACTTTCCATAGCTCAGTTTTCCTTCGGTTAGACAACTCGTGTTTACGCAGATTGGAAGTCACTTTTGAAGGTTCCCTACAATTATTTTGTGGACTACGAAGATTTTACCATATCTCCTCAGTCAGACTTAGCCTTGTTGTTTGGTTTGGATGTTTATCTCAAACGGGGAGCGTTAGTATCCAAGTTAATATTCAAGTTACTTAATTCAAACGAACCACAGAACCTTCGTGAAATTTTAACATGTCCTAAAGTAATTCAAATTCCAGTGTTGCCAACCAGCATTTTTTTTAAATATTAGAATTAAAAGAGTAATTTAAATATATAATTTGAATTTTTTTGCGATAGAAAGTATTCAGAATATAGATACAAAGATTGAATTTATTTAAGTAGAAATCTCGTGCGCAGTCAGTATATTCACTTTTTAACGTATCTGAATAAATTATTATACAATGGACATTACCAAATCCAAAAACAGAACAATAACCAATTGCTAATAATATCAAAATATTTGCGTTGTTTGAATTCGCAAAAAAGTGGAAAGATTTAATAAATCTCGCGCAAATAAAATCCAACCCGACAATGTTATACTAAAAAAAAGATAATTGTAATTTTTTCAAACACAAACCAGAGAAATAAATTACTTAATCTTTTTTGTAGCATCAAGATCAGATACTGATCACCAGATTATAAGGTCAACGGACTTTTTACAAATAATCGCTGTCTTTCACATAAAAAGTGATTGGAGTTTTTTAAACTAGTGGCCAGGTGAAAATAAACCTGAAATCATTCTTGCTTCGCTGCATTGAAGAATGATATGTTAATTTACGGGGGATTTTCACACATTCTGTTATATAAGATAAGGGATATTATGCGTATGGTAATTCACATTTACATTTTTATTATTTTTGAAAAATAAAAATAAAAATTTAATATCTATACATTAGCAAATGGCTCACATAGTAATAAATTCGAGAAAACAAGAAATTCCCCCATTTCGATGGAATCACTTTTCTAAAAACTAATCTAGCCTAATATCAACGAATTATGCATTACTTTCGAGGAAGCATTTGCATAATTTGTCTACTGTTTTCACGAATATAATTTGCGCCATAATTATACGTGTGAAATTAATTATATCGTGGGGAATTTTCGCGTTTCAAGAAAAATTGTGTGTTTTTGTGTTTGCAAACCTCCAACTACATGAGAAAAGGTGGAGTAATTTATTCCCCAAAGCAATTTTTACAAAAACAAAATTCTTGTTTTAATATTTAAGATGGGTTTATTTGTATGGCGAATGAACAACAGAACAACAAAAAAGATACAAATGGTACTGCAGTACTGCCAATAAAACTGCCATAAAATTCCGTAGAAAGTTATTTAATTTATGTTGTTTTATTGTTTTATTTGAACAGATTCCACTGATTTTGAATGGACGAAATTAAAATATCATTTCATTTTTTTTCCTATGAAAGAAAATAATCAGAACTATCACTCACAGACGTAACCACCTCCTAAACCGATGAGATTTTGTCAATTTTATGATGACTGCTTTTGGAGGAACAAGATTAACACATGTCTTAATTTTTCATGAATAACCATTAACGTAGCTAATCATAACTCGATTTCGGATTCTTTTTCTTATTTCTGCGTTTTGGTTTTCAAAATTGGCAGCACTCACTACATTTAAAATCTCTTTTGGTTTTATGTATGTCAGGCCCATACCTTCAGTAGTAATAGTAACCTCGAAGAGGGAGAAAGGCACTATTCAAAATTATGTTTGAAAAAGTTCACCTAAAAGTTTTCAAAAATATACGTATACACTGGGGAAATCATTGACCAGGAGGGCTGGAGTAACCTTCCTTTTTTAAGTTACCTTTTGAAGTCATGAAAATTGCACTTTCAAGAAATTGATAATTAAAATGTCTGTACAATATGAAATTAATCACTTACAAATTTCCAAATCTGTAAATCGAATTGTGTTAGACAGAAGACGGACATGAAAGTAATGCTATTAAAGTTTTATAACCTTGAATTGTTGAACCCCATAAACCTCACACATTTCATAATCTGCAGTTTGCGGACAATTACCTACGGGGTTCAATGACTGTAAAAAATTGAAATAATGATTCAAAAAACACATTACCATAAAAAAGTACAGATGCAGCTTTAGCAAAGCTAGACCCATGGCTAAAATACCTGCTCAATAGTAGTTTGCCTTTAATTGGCATTTCTGATTATGGTATTTTGGTGCGCGCAACAGTGATTGCACCTGCAAAAATGAAAGTTCACTTTCCGATTTTTATGAATTTTGCTGTTGCGATTTTTACACAAAATTTCAATAATTACACTCAGCCCTTTTAGATGACTTTACTTTTTGGATGAATATCACATTATAAATATTTTTTTGAACTGCTAATTGATTACATGCACATTAAATATTTTAACGTGGTCTCATCGGAAGCACCAAAAATTGTTCAAATTTTGAAATTTTGAAATCTTCCTTGAATGCGCGATATAGAAAATACAAGGTTTGGTAAGGCCCAAGTACAGGTTCCACCATTTTTGTTTACGTGACGTCACTGCTTTAAAGTTTTCTATCCATTTTAAGGAATTTTTGGTTATATTTAATTCCTAAATTACTTAAAATTTCTATACAACTTTGACGAGATGACGTTACTGGCCAAATGTCATTTTTCTCCTTACAATACCTTGTGTCCTGTATATCGACTATATATGACGATTTCGACATGGCGTGCATTAGTATAGATAAAATTTTAAGAAACATGAATATTTATCTTTTGTGAGGCATAAGATGAATATTATATTTGCCATTTTTTTACATAAAGCGAAAATTTACATACTTTTGTTTTTTTCACTCCTATAGATAATTTTGTGAGGTAATTTCAAGGTCATTCGGAACTTTTTAGTGATTTGTTCTAGTTTTTCTTCCGTGTTTATATTTGCGCGATGATTAAATTTTTAGAGTAAGAAGGGTAATACCGTGCCCTTCTTATAATTTATAGGGGTAATTTTGGTGTAATTCGATTCGCGAAGACTTCTTTTCTCTCGTTGTAAGCGTTTTCGCTGGCATTGTTAGACTCTTTTACATAAATAATTGGATACTATAAAGTTCTTAGTCACTAAATGCAATTTATCACAAATATTTTGACATAAAAAGATAGATATTTGCTAGACGAACTAAACCTCACGGTCCCGTCAGTCAAATAATTATATCCTATTCGAAATACTTTTTTAGTTTGTGAACTATTAACGAAAGTTCGATATATACTCTTTTGGGGTATCGACTTTTTTGTACGAACTTACATATTAGGCAGAAACTACAAACGTATTCTACATAGGGTTGCCACTTCTCCGAATTTATCAGGAGTCTACTGATCTCCTGACCTTCTGAATGGAACATAAAATCTCCTGATTTTATCGTCTTTCGCTAAAATTACCAAAAGTATGTAGAAATACTTTTTTTTTATAATGGGAAAATTGTGGTCTGATGAGAGAAATAGAGTTAATATTATCAGATCGGAAGTTTGTAGACGGCTCAATTTCGATATGTCATGCCAGGATCTTTCGCTATTCTTACAAAGACCAGAAAATTTAAAATTATCATAGGGCACTCGACGAAATAAAAAATATACTAAAATTTTAAATGAATTTTAAATTTTGATAAGCTGTTGCTATTATATTTTTTTTTGTTTCGTTTTTGCAAATAAAAATGATTTATTTTTTGTTAATAAAAAGGACTAAAATATGTCTTCTCAATATTCTTTTGATTTTCTTTTCACAACTCCTGATTTTTTCAAATAATTTTATCAAATCTTCTGATTTTGAGAACCACAAAAGTGATAACCCTAATTCTACATCAAAAGAATACGTTGAACATGATTTACGATTTGAACGATTTCTGCATTTCTTTCTGATTCATTTAGCCCTATATCACGTGAAATGAAAATTTAAAATATGTCCTTAACTTATATTAATGCAACTTCTTAACTGAAATATCAATTTGGAAAAAACCAAAAACGAGAAATCTCAAATGTTTGAAAAGAATCAAATAAGAGAATTTTGAATGTTTAAAAAATATTAAATATTGATACAAAAACGTAAGCTTAGCTGAAGTAAAATTTATGATAAATAAATAGGTGCAAAATAAATTTAATTATGTTTAAATTAAAAGAAGAAAATGCCGGCGTAGTGCGTAAAACGTAGTCCAGAGAAAAACGCAATTAAAATTTATTTTTCTAGTCTCGTGCCCCTCGGATTTTAATATCTTTATTTCTAGGAATTTAAAAACAAATAATTCAGGATAATATTCTTAAACTTGTTTACTTTTAAATTGCGTAAAAAAGAACGATTTTTTTCAAACCAATCACCCTGTTGCTTCTCAAGAGATTCAGTTTTCTCCAGCTTTCTGGTGTCTTTAAATAGGTTTAAAATGAATCCTCCGTTACTATGCGATTTTTCCATGTTTTCCCTTCTCAGTAGCAATATTCCTCTACTACTGATGGGTGCTTTAGAATACAATTCCATGGAAAATCTTAAAATATAATATAAAAATGTTTTGATCCATTTTATACTTCCACATTAAATGTTCCCAGATTTAATTACTCTGTAGCCTGTTATTGAAATATATCTACCTATTTTACTTGATATTAAAATCAAAAGAAAATACCGAACCAGAGAAATATTCTTGTTTTACCGCTTTTTGTCTTATTATTGCAAATCATAATTATTTTCCATCAATTACCTTGAATTAAATGGATATCACAAACAAGATGTGACACAAACAGAACGCTATTACTCAAAGATAGAACAATAAGCAAGTTGCATTGTTGAATTCTTACATCGAAATTAACATCTTAATGAGGTAGATACATACAGACATGACACAGTGACTGATTTTCTATTGAGAGGAATGTTTATTACTTTAGACAGATTATCTCTAATGAACATTTGTAATTACCTCATTAGGAAAATATCAGGCGACAAGTTTCTGTAAATATGCTGCCTATTTTTATAATTAATGCAAAGAAAAATTCCACTTTTGAAATGAGGGGTATAGTGTGGCTAGGCTATTATAATCCACTCCTTCACACACAACTACCTTGTATTGAAGCTAAGATAGTTGATTGCGGTATCATCAATATAACAAGTCGCTTTAAACCAATAAAACTTTATTAATTTATTGCCAGAAATGCATAATTCATATATTATAGCAATTCAAATTAATAAAATCTGTCAGAAAATTGGCATTTCCACTACATACACATCAATTACGCATATTATTTGGTTTTTTTCCAGTATGGGAAATTCAGACTGCAGCCTTATGAAATCAAAATTGCAAAATAGAATCGGTAATCATTTCCGCACGTGTTGGTAAATTTTTTATTGTAATTTTATGTCGTCGATGAGTTGCTTTTTTTTTGTTTATCTCATGTTTTATGTAAGAGTTTAAAGTATATATTGCAACGAATTGTAAATCAAAAACACTTGAAGAGAAGATAGGGGCTTATAAATGAAAAATTCTTAAGTTTGTAATCATTTCTACTTAAATAAATTTCACATTCTTGAAGAAATTTACATTACTGATTGTATTAAAAAAAGTTGCAAACCCGTAAAAACATGATGCGTAATGTGGGATGACTTTATATAAAATTTTAATTATTTTTGGATTTATTGCTACAACAGTATACTGGGGGGGAGGTCTTAATTCATGCAAATATATCTCTATATCAGATATAAAAAGTATCGAACAACCCCTCATTAACCTACCCAAACTCTTCTAAGACCAAAATTTCGAGTACTATTGAATAGTTCGCCTGGAAAAACTACACTTAGATTTTCTATCCATTGCTTAGGTAAATTTACTGTGGATCTTGACGGCTTTAGCTTTTTACATGTGTTTTATCTATTGAGATGAAAATCAAATTAATTAAGACGCTTATAGTTCCATATTTGATCTCTGCAAGTCTGGTGAGGTGTCATGAAACTCTGAATCGGTTCATTCTATGATGGACTAAGAAACAAATGAAACGTCTGATCGAAAAGACTTACATGACACCATTTTAGAAAAAGGTCGAAAAGTTTAAGTCGCTTTGATTTTCGTGACACTATTCCTGATCTACATGAATATTGACAGTAACTGTAGGCAGAAGCTGGAAGTAGCATTTAACAACGGTATTAGGTTTTGTTTTTAAGGTGTAGGTGCGATCATGTGTCCTCATTTAGATTAAAATTCCTCGGTTACTCGCTTGAGGTATACCTCAACAATATAGCACTTGTGTTTTTTGAATTGAATATGTACAGGAAAACCGGCGATTTGTCTAGGTATCAGTGGCTGTGGCAATTCTACGGAACATTTGTGAGGTTAAAATTTTTAAAGAATTATTCCCTGAGGTTAGACAATTGTACCTTAAAAAATGCTTTATGGCCTCTTCTCAATAAGGGCGTCCTAGCGTCCTTAACTTTTACAATATTAACTTTAACAAAAATATATCTAAGGAACCTGCTGTAAAGATCACTCCTTCCTTTCATGTATTTTCTGTAATGAATGACGCAGAATCATGAGCCCTAAGAGGGAAATAAAATGGAATAGAAGCGTTTGATCCAAAGGCCTGTCGTCTAGTTATTATGGAATCCAAGATAGAAAAAAATTTTAGTTTAAAGACTTTAGAGGAAACCTTCCTTTATATGCCGAGAACTGGAGAACACGTAGTCAAAATTGCAGACTGTCAAAAGGCATAGTCGTAGAATTAGCTAGATGCTGCTAAAGTCTTCCATGACCAGTGAGGATAATAATGAGAAATTAGCTTATTAAGGATATGCTATCCATATTATCCTTATGTCATCGGAATTTTAAATTTTTTTTATCATTTCAGAACTTTTTCAATGGAAGAAATATATGATTTTGCAGCACTCGAGCTAAGGTAGAAATTTTATGAGAAGAATTAAAAAGAAAAGGGTGCCTCCAATACCCAACTTTATCAATAGAAAAAAATATGAATACTTTATCCTAAAACAACTGCGTATTCGATTTGTTTTCATTATTTAAACGGGGACTCTTATAACCCCCGGATATATTCACGCAAAAATTCATTAATCTCGTAAATTAGAAAATTGGATTTAGCCTAATCTTCATGTCAGACTCCCGCTTGTGTAATTCTTCTTAAAAATACATAAAAAGCCCACCACTAAGAACTTGGTCTAAAATTCTTCTTCTGAAATATTTCGCTTGTAAAATAAAGACTTAAAAATTCATCAATTTAAAATAAACTCTTTGCTCACAAGTTTTTCAATCAAAAAGTTATCGAGGAGAGACGCCATTTATTTTCTTGAAAATTGCTTTCACATTTACGTGACTATTCAAAGCAGACATTTCGTCACCTCGAACAAGAGAAAGTTACCTAATTATGCTAACACGAAGTAGAAAATTTGCCTTCTTAAGTTGTTGATTCTTTGCTGTTATCGTAATCGGAGTAAATCTGTCAGGATCGTTTCGAGCGAGTGTAAAGATGTTAATCTTGCGCTAATCCCAAAGGAGACAAAGGATCACGAAAGCAAATTTATCTGTAGCTTACATTTTAATTATTTTATCTCGAATCTCCGCCGGACTAATCTGTAATATTCGACTAATTTCAAGTGGATAACTAAATTGCGCGTAACCCCGCTGAAAGTATTAAAACTCACACCCTTAATGTGAACTCATATTTCAATTACTCGCGTTTCACCGAACTGCGCCCTTCCACCCACTCGCATGCTTCTTGTAAGTTGTAAGGGATTATTTCACCACCAGGTGTTAGAAATTAAATTCGAATGTCTCAGAGGAGCTGTGGAAGGAGTGCTCACGTTTTTGCGACACTCCGTCGTTTTCGAGTACATACTCCACTAAGCGGGGGGCTTAGGCTGATTTCAACGTAATGCTTAATCCTATGAATATTAAGAGCCTCTCAAAGTCAACAGCTGCTGTCTTCTTTCAGCCGCCAGTTCCAGCTTCACCATGGAAGGGGGAAAAGCTCGTTATCAAGGACTCCCCAATTTGCATACAACGAGACCCTTTCCGGAGAGATTTTCAAATAGAAGGAAGTGAAGATTGCCTGTATTTGAACGTTTATGTACCTCAAGTAAGCTACGCTTAGTACATTTACCTGACATAAAATTCTCAATTGGTAAACACCTCTAGAATCCCAATACTACTGAACCCCTTCCTGTAATGGTCTTCTTTCATGGCGGGGGTTGGGAGTGCGGGTCCGGAATAAGTGCATTTTATGGACCAGAATATCTAATGGACGCAAATGTTGTATATGTCAGTGGGAACTTTCGGCTGGGTCCACTTGGATTTCTAAGCACGGAAACAGCAGACTGCCCTGGAAACAATGGCCTCAAGGACCAGGTTGAAATACTGAGATGGGTGCAGAGAAATATAGCTGCCTTTGGTGGAGATCCGAACATTGTAACCATATTTGGTGAAAGCGCTGGCGGCGCAAGTGTCACGTATCACATGATGTCGGAAATGTCCAAAGGTAAATTAACCTGCAATCATAAAACGGAGCTGTTGTAAAAACAACAAAAAATTATTTTCCAGGTCTTTTCCACAGAGGAATATCACAGTCAGGGACATATTTCAATCCGTGGGCACAGCCTGCACATAAAGGTGTTGCCGCGGCTAGAGCTAGGAAGCTCGCCCAACTGCTCAAGTGTAATCAAGAAAATTATGACTGGCCCAAAACACTTGACTGCTTAAAAGAAAGACCTGCTGAAAGCATTATGGGAGCCATTTACGATTTTTTCGTAAGTAAATTTGTCATGTTTATTCTGGTTTACCTGCTATCCCTAGTGTTATAATATTTACAATAGGAATGGGACTTTGATCCCATGATACCATTTCCACCAGTTGTCGAGCCTAATGTTCCCGGAGCTTTCCTAACGAGGCATCCCAGAGATGAAAAATCCCCACACGGATTACCTATACCCTGGATAGCGGGTATTACTTCGGAGGAAGGGGCCCTAAAAACCGCAGGTATAACTTCTAATTACCATAATCACTCATAATTCTTATGCTATATCCATTACAGCCCTACTAAACATACCCGAGCTGCTGGAGGATTTTAATGCAAATTTCGACGCAGTTTTGCCCATAACTCTCTATTATGACCACCATACACCAGAAGTTCGCGACAGGATTACACGGGAAATAGACCAGTTCTACTTCAATGGAAAGCACAACTGGAGCAAGCAAAACCACCAAAATTTAACAAATGTAAGTGGGAGACTTCGCCTTCGGGCGTTCAAGCTTCCTGCCATCCCGCTGTTCTAATTAATTCCGCTAATTGTCCGAAGGGAGTACGCTTTAACTGAAATTATTAACATTCTTCACCCGTCGCAGCTCTTCACAGACGCCTGGTTCTTGAGTGGCCTCGATGAATACTTGAGGATTCGTCTGGCAGCATCGAACAGGAACCGCGTTGGACCCACATATTTGTACCTGTTCGACCACAAAGGGGAAGCCAGCTTCACCGAGATATTTCAAGGTGGCAGGGAACATTTCTATGGTAAGACCAGGATTACTTTGGGAATTACCAAAAATAATTGTCATTTCACTTATTTCTTGTTAACAGGTGTTTGCCATGCAGAAGAGCTTCAGTATCTTTTCCCTGTTGGCCAGGCGCTTTTCGTTTCTGCCCTACCCTCTGAACGGGATCACGCTGTTAGGGAGGCCATGATACAAATGTGGGTGAACTTTGCAAAATCTGGGTCTGTATATCCATGAATATTTAAAGAATCGCCAAAAAGTAATTTAAAGTTTTGTGCTTTCAGAGAGCCAACTATTCCCAACGTTGATTTTACATGGAATCCTGTCAATGATTATCCATTAAATTACGTGCGAATTGGGAGCCAAAACATGGACAATTGGAAAATGTTCAATACGGAAAGCAATTTCCTGGAAAACAGAGTGCAATTTTGGAGGCAATTAAATGCTCACAAGCCAGCAGATACCCTCCGCGATGAGCTTTAAATTGTTATTTTATTTGCTTTGAAGTAAATGATCGAAATTTTAAGTCTTGAAAATCATTTTTGCCTTTTGTACGATTAACTGGGGATTAAATCTGCATAACAAAAAACCAATAAAATCCTAACAAAGGATTATACATGCACCGAATGGGTAGGCACTTAATATTTATTTTAATATCACGGAAACAATTCAATACAGGAATTTATTTCGATTCAATTTCGGTTTCGTCAACACATCACGAATTACTTTATCGTGTTACATTTGCAAGATGCTCTTGGATATATTCCAGAATTAAATAAATTGCTCTTTTTATCAAAGAGGATTAAAAAAGAATCTAAAACTAATGTTACTCTTTTTTATTTACTTATCTTTTTCGTTTAGATTACTCTCTGAATTAATCCTTCATTCTGCAGAATTATCCCTCTGAATGTATTGCTTTTTTCAAAAACAGTTGCGTCTGTAAAAAAAACCGATATGTCGATATGTTCAGCCGTTCAGAGGGATATTAACATTAATAGAAGATCAGAGGATTTAGTGCTGGAGTAGACTAAAATCATCAAATGGTCCAAGAAATAAAAGTTCATAGGATTGACGTCACCCAGAGACTATGAAATTGGTCCTCCACGTCCAATCCAGTGAGAACCGTAGCGTAGCGTAACGTACCTCAACAGAGAAATGAGTCCTGCATAAGTCACATATTAAAACAGGCAAAACTATTTGAAAACAGTATTATTTATAATACCATACCACATGTTTTCTTTTAATTTCTCTGGTGGCTATTTACAATGACTGCCTTAGGATTCTCCTGTGCCTGCACCTGTAGTTGTGGAAGTTAACAGCTTCGTCCCTTGTAAAGGTAGCTTCATCGGTCCAAAGGACCATTGAGAAGAATCCAGCATTGTTCTCGCTTTTGTGAAGCAAACATTGACAAAATCTCCGCCTTCCCTCCTTATCAGATTCAAATATTGCCTAAACAGGCTGAAAATGATTAAAATGCATCCCGTAGGATCGAAGGATTCTGTAAACAGTTGGCTGATGATATTTCAGTTCATAAGGCGATATTGCGGGTGCTTAGCCACGGGTTACCTTCGACAAGATGCAGAACACGATCCTCTGCGGGCCTGCTCCGTTGTCTTCCACAACCGATAGTTCGACGACTTAAGGATCCTGTCTCAGCCAACTTCAAAGTGTTTCGCTTGTTGATATATCCTTTCCCCGTATTTCTTCGTGCTTCGTGTAAATAAAATGCATATCCTCACATTTTTCAATCGTGAATGTCGGCATATTCATTTAGTGGAAACTAAAGCCGAAATCCTAGTCAAAATCGAAGTAGTCAAAGCTAAAATTCAAAATAAAGCCGACGACCTAACCAAATCGTTAATTGATAGGATCACCGACTCCGAATAGAGAAAAAAAGAAGAAAAACAGAAAAAAATACAAAACATATCACGGTCCAGCCGGCAGGCTCTTCTTATAAAACCTTACGTTGGACCTAAGATGAACAGAGTAAATCAGAACAGAATAAATGAAAGGATGTAGATGTAATCAGTGTTTAAAAGCTCGCTGGCCTCCTCCCTTTGGCTCTCCTTTTGTTTTCTAGCTTTTACGTTTTTTTTTTAAGCCGGCGTAGGAGCCACCAGGACGTCAATAGGATGGATGGAACATGACCATAGAGGAGTCACTTCTACCAGAGTCCTCGCACTGTAAGCAAGCATGGGGCTTTCCTCTCCCCTTTTCTTCATTTTTTTGTTTATTTATTTGGCTTCATTTTTTCCCTTTGAGTATTTTTTTTCTTTCACAACAGTATGAGTTGCAAATTTCAAATACATTCATCAGTAAAAATGCAGTTGATTTTCTCAATTTCTGTAGAGCCAATTCTTGTCAAAAGTTAACTGTTGCTTATGAATGAGTCCATGCTAATTCAATAGCTAAACGAGTCCGAAAAGGAGTAAAGAAAGCAGAAAACCAAAGTCCACGTAAGGTTGCATATATCTTACATCTGACTGAATTGATATATGGAATGACAGTGCCATCATAGACAACTGGAGAAAAATAACCTGTCTGAAGGACTTATTTATTAATAATTAAACACTTCCGATTTAGTAGAATTAACTAAGAGACCGTTTTCACAGGACCACTCAAAGATATTGTTAAGATCCTCATTCAAGCACACAATTGAATTTTTACTGCGCTCAAGAGGACGAGATATGTAAATTTTGCACGTCATCAGCATACAAATGCATTTTGCAGTATTTAATGTTGTCAAATATATCACTGATGAATAGGTAGAAAAAGAAGTGGCCCCAATATGGAGCCCTGAGGGACACGAGTAAACCTGGAAAAAAGATGAATGGTTACCATCAGAAAAAACAACTTGGTATCGATCATAAAGATAACTTTTAATGAATTTTACACCTTCATTAGCGAAATTAAACTGAGTACGAAGCTTTATACATAACTTAGAATACTTGACCTGATCAAAAGCTTTCGGAAAATCCAGCAGGACCAGTATTGTTAATTTATCCTTTTCTATAGTTCCGCGGATATCTTTTGATACTTTTAGCAGAGCAGTAGTACAGCTGTGATTCTTGTGATTCATGAGTTAACTTTTGTAGTAGAGTGTAGGGTACAATTAGGTACCTCACAACCTTTTGTTTGAAATCAAAACCCGCAATGAAACAAAATTATTTCATGTGAATCTACGGCCTATTACACCCATTGTTGTAAATCCATCTCATTTTTTACTTCCATACAACAGACATTACTATAAATTGAATACTATCGCCTAACCCTTACATATTTCATCCTACGCACCAACCCTTTCCAAACCATAATTCCTGTTAAAAACCCCAAATCTGCAAATACATCGAAGGAAAGTCCATATTCGACACACTTGTCCGAAAAATATTATCTATTCTTGTGGGAGCATGAAAGACACTAAAAATGCAGATGATGGGAAATTTTACAAACCCTTCTTTGGAGGGGTTCATCCTCAATTGAACAGGTTTATCCATGAATCAAAGTGCTTTACTGACAAGAGCTTATATACGGCTTTGCCATTCAACAAAATTATATTTAAGTAAAACTGTTTTAAAAAAAACTTAATTTTTCCTAGGTCAGTTGGGAGGGTTTATTAAATCTATTTTTTTACACTTGAAA
Source organism: Dasypogon diadema (assembly GCA_006980735.1). NCBI lineage: Eukaryota > Metazoa > Arthropoda > Insecta > Diptera > Asilidae > Dasypogon > Dasypogon diadema. Next base: position 30,960 of record QYTT01082315.1, read on the forward strand.
ATAAGTTTGATTAGCACCTACAAAAATTGTAAAATGAATAGAGGAGGATAATTTTTTGACAGTAATTTTTGGAAAATATACTAAATTCGACCTCGAAATTTAAGCGGACTTCTTCAGAATTTTGCATTATTTTTAAAAATTTTCGGGAAACATGCAAGGTCAATTGAAATTATTCAGCTCTGTTGTATTACTTTCCAAAACAAAAGCTTCCTCTAAAAAAAATACGTAATGTGGTTTCAATCCTGCCATACCCAAGTTTTTGCAATTTTATTACCAAAACCATTTGGAAATACTTAAATATAAAGTGCCGTCCCTCGATACAAAGAGTAGATCATCTTTTGTTAATTATATCCAACCATTCATCAAACTCAATTATAAAATTTGAAACCTCTTTCCTAACCTTTGAATTGACTGAGTTTCCAAGTTAATTTGCTTGTCCTTACTTTATTTTTTATATTAAGCAGCTTCTACCCAAAACAAAAATGTACATTTCCAGGAACTACACAGCTTCTCTGACCCAATCAAAGTTCTTTTGTATGATATGAAAAAATCAACAACTAATTTTATATTAAATTTTACTTTGAGTCTTCTTGCCCCTGTCTACCGAACTTTATACTCCTGCAGCTCAAAAGTTTTAGGGTAAATACTCTGGTATTAAAATTAAAACGTAATTTCCCTTTTTTGTTCACTTAAAAACTTCAACAAAATAAATTTCATTTTAATCTGATGGTGGGTTGATACTTCTTTCCTAATTATCCCATGTTTAATTAATGCAAAGGGAACAGAACTTTTTCACTGGCATATTCTTATTACGCATTCATGGCTCAGACTTCTTCTTTATTACACCCTTAAGGATAGAAATGAAATTAGAAAATTAATTGCCTTTCAGATGTGTCTGAAAACTTTTCGAAAATCACTTAAAACACAGTGAGAGCATCTTTTCTTTTTTGTAAGATAAGAAATAATCCAGGTAATGTCTCTGGGTTATAAAATCATTTTATATTCTAAAAAAAGAACGGAAGTAAATTTTGTTTAAAAAGTGAATTTTGTTTAAAAAGTAAATTGCTGGAAGAATTTTCATGAAAAATTAAAAAAATTAATCAAATTCCTAGAAAAGGTTTTTTTGTGAGGACGAATTTAAATGCCTGCGAATAAAGAAAGTCAACTACTATCTATACTATCTGTGATTTCGAAATAACCGCCTTTTCTTAACCTCATATGATTACTTGCACATTATCAAAACCCAAACAAGCGTTTTTTTAAATTTTTGTCTGTCTGCCTGTCTGTCTGTCTGTTTGTCTGGGCTAATCTTCGAAACGGCAGAAACAATTTTAACGGGACTTTCACAGACAGGAAGAGGACTTTGGAAATATTTAGGGTTCCTGTGAAAAAATTGAAAAACTATTGAAATTAAGGGCAAAAATTTTAACTGTAATTGTTACGAAGGCTCTGTACTCCCAGCTAATGAGGATATAAAGATGGTGAATGAGGATGAGGTGAAACATACTCAAGAAAATTTCTTTAAAAGATCCCCACACACATGTGATTAGTGAAATCTAGCTCAATTCCAAGTAACGCAGTCAAACCGTCTGAATACGCCGATAGTAATTAAATTCTTTCACACTTGTGAATATTAAGTATTAAATTATTAGTTAAACTCCACAATTGTCTAATTGTCAGTATGAAAGAAGAAACCTGATATTTTTTGAGTAAATTGGTCCTTTATAAGCCCTACGATGTCATCAATTACTAAGATAAAAACATGGACCTAAACGACTGCCTTAGAGGACACCAGAGGCAGCATAAGATCTACTACTAAAAAGTGAAGAAAACCCTAATTTCTTCATTTTAAGAACAAGAACAATTTTCTGGAAGGCTTTTAATTAATCCGAATAGCTTGACAACAAATTGCCATGATTCAGGTACTAAAAAAGCAACTTCCTCTTTTGCATTCTCTAAAAGTGGGATCTGCAAAAAAGCAGTCTTAAGGTCAATTGATGGCAAGAATCTCGTTTTATTGGGTTAATTTTGGATTTCAAAAATCCTTGGAAGGGAATAAACGTATCTTTTTTAGTATCGGTGTTAAGTTTCCGAATATCGTTGCGCAATCGGTCATTAACATTGGATTTTTTCACGAGGATTACAGGAAATCACCAGACATCCGTTGAAGATTCAATGATCCCAAAATTGATTTCAAAAGCACCCCAAGACATCAACACCTTAAATAAAGGACTATTTAATAGTGCAGACCACTAGAATCGGTAATGATTGAAGTCTTTCTTAAAATTTTATTGACTTTTAATAAAATCAAGAGAATTATCCATACCATGCTTATTGTCGAACATTTATCAGGTAGGAGTTTTAAATAGAACCTCTATACCGTAATTTCCATCTATTAATTGCTTCTGAACTCAATAGACCATTGACGACTTCCCCTAGCACATATACAAGAAAAAAAAGGCCGAGTATTTTCATTGGTTTTAAGGATAAGCTTTATTTCTCCTGTTTACCTTGACACTGGGAAGCATCGCCTTTTCACTGAAGCGTAGCTGTTTTCTCGTTTTCCGATTTACTAGAAATGGCCGTAATAGATTCTATTTTCCCTTTAAAAGTTCGCCTTTGCCTGTGTAGTTCGGGTACTTGGCCGAACTGTACAAGAGAATGTGTAGTAATTGGTGTTTAATTAGGACAAGAGTTGGGAAAATCGATTTGATTAGCTTTTACTGGATGTGGGATTGGTCGTTGTGAATTGCTCCTCCAATTTCGGCATCGTTAGTTTTTTAGATCAAATTATCATTCAATCCATTTGCCGTGTTAGCAAATCAAGAATTTTGTTTGGCTTCATAACTGGATGCCTATATTCATAGGAAATTTATTGCATAAATCCTCTTGCTAGAGTTTTAAATCGTTAAAGTTGGCTTGCATATTACTAATCTTCGATAAGAATCTCCTATGGAAATATCCAATAAAACAATTGCGCTAATACACAAAGTGTCCGCGTTAAGACAGGCATCCAATAATAGATTTTCATAAGGCAAAGCAAAGGGGAAAGTCTATAGGCGGCGCACATGACCTTTACTACTTTGTTCGTTAAAAAAAGGCAATAATAGAAAACAGAACCCCAAACCAAATAAGAAAATAAGGAAGAAGCTGTAATTGGTTTAGATCAATTATGTTATACCCTAGACGTAGGGAAGAAAAGAAAATAATGTGTTTGTAGTTAATTGTCCACGGCTAGTTATTGTTACATATTCGCAGCTGACCTTCAAATCTGCAGGCAGTCATATACTATCCGCAACCTATCGATGCACCCTTTAGCTTTAATTTGCCATTTCATGCAATATTCCGTTGACCTGTAGTAAACCCTGTCCGCCATATTGGACCAGCCATTTAAAATCTCTAAAATTTAACTCCAGATTCGAAATCAGCGACCTCCAAAAACCCACATGGAGTTATTTTCATGATGGTCGAGAAACTCTTGAAAAAGTTGACATTTACGGCCGCCATATTTGATCCAAAATGTTGAATTCTTAAGCGTTAAGGTTAAATTCGTAATCATCAGCGCCAGAAACCTATATATCCGTTATTTTGTCAACATTCTATTGACGTTTAAAAAATCTTGTCTGCCATATTGGATTTGCCATTTTGAATTTAAGAAATCCGACTCTGGATTCGCAATCAGCGACCTCGAAAACCTATATATGCATATTTTCATGACGATTGACCTTAAAAAAAATAAAACTTTCATATGGCAACCCATCTGAAATAGTTGCCCGATTTGGTTCATTTTCTGCTAAGATATTTAGGTTTTACTAATGTACTTACTTGACGAATTTTATCTACTTACTTCGAAGCGTTCTAGTTTTAGAAGCAAAATATCGATTTTTTATTAGACATAGCTGGAGGTTTCATATGGCAGCCCTATGAAGGATTTGTCAAAATTGTCCATTTTACGAACTTGATCTTTCATTTTTAATAAAGTATCTGTGCACCAAATTTCAAGTCTGTAGCTTAAGGCGTTCTTGAGATAACTCCCGGTCAGACAGACAGACAGAAAGACAGGCGGACATCTGTTAAACGATTTCTTTTCTTCTCCCATTAATGGTAACGTAGTTTATTTCTGCGTATCATATTTCAATGCGTTACGAACGTTTGCTCAAAGCTATAATACCCTACATCTAGGGTATAAAAAATATCTACTTAATTTTCTTAAGTAGCATATCCCGTGATCGGTCTTCAGTATTCCTTTTCTGCCTATTTGTCTAGTATCCATTCCGTGTGTTCGTGTCCTCTTCATAATTAAGATTTAGTTCCATCCTCGTACGTATTTCTTTTCTTTTCCATAGTGCTGTTCTTGAATCCTTAAAAGTTCTCATCGAATCACAGCTCGAATTTACGAGACAGTTCTAAACACCCAGATGTTTCTGGTTCGAAGGAAGACCAGTTTCTTAACTCTTCGCTAGTAGCAGCATTAATTTATTATTTTTGCAGTTACCTTCTTTTTGCAGTTGGATCCTCAAGTAGGTATCTCAACTGCTAATACCCAAATAAATCATCGTTTTGGGCGCGATTATGTGCCTGCAGAAAAAAATTTACAGTACTATGTCTTTAATAAATGTGCTAAAAATGTGCTTTGTAGATACGCTGAGAAGGATTAATTTTCCATAATTCTTTTAATTTTCAGTACCTATGCTGTAGAGTTTTGTCTGAATCTCTTTATGATGCTCCCACGGGTTTCCTACGATTTTCCACACCACACTTGACTCAATAGTGATCAAATCGAAATACTTGAATAGAGCCTGTGGCTGTGATATTATTAAATTTGGTGACTTTGAACACCTATGTTGTAATACAGTAATTCTTTAATACTAATAAATTAATAATTCTTTTATAAAACTTTTCATTTTTTCTTCGAATTTTTTTATATGATACTTTTCCTTATATAGAAACTCTTCTTTCTAGAAATTTTCCTAACTTCGCCCATAATACTTGCAAAACTGCAAACTTTTTAAAAACTTCAAAGAATTATTTCGGCGGAAAGAAACTTGTGCAAAGTGTGTATGTTGAATTACGATCCCACAAGGATAGAAACTTTATGCACTACAACGTCTGTTGTTTTACCAGATTTTCGTGAATGCTACCCTGCGGGATATAAAGATTTCTTCTTCTAAGAATTTTCAAAAGGTCCAACTTTAATTTTATATATTACACATAGGACTTACCTTTTGTTCATTCAAATATGACACGATTATTTTAGTATTATTCAAATTTCTGAGACCTTCATTAAAGTTCCATTAGACAAGTATAAATCTCGCAGCTATGCGTGATACAATTCTTTTTCCATTCTTATCTACTATCTACGTTTTCTATAAAAAGAAAATTTTGTTGGATATAGGACTAAATAGAGCATGAATATTATAAAACTCTAAACATTTCTTACCTATAAAGAAAGTACATACAAAGCAATTTCCCTTAAGGATTTTTTATCGTTGATAAGAGAATGAAATTCATAAACTCGAGACGAAAGGCTGTAATTCCAAGATCCAGTAATTAAATCTAATTTTAACAAATCTTTAGGTTTTTTCAATACAGAGTGTCTCAATTTAAAATGCTAATCCTTGTAGGAGCGATTTCTTGGTTTATTCTGGGAAAATAATGATATGAGAGGCGTTGGTCCATGAGCAACATCCACTGAAATATGACGTCTTTGAAAAAAATTTTCCAGATTATTAAACGTTCGGAAATTTAATTGCCCTTATTTCACAGGTAATTGAATACGCTTTATCAAATTCTAACTCCATTCATATAAATGTTTCCCCTCCACACACAAATGTTGCCTTGCAAATATGGAATATGTTGCTTACGACTAATAAATTTTAGCAAGAATTTTATCTTCCTCGAAAACTTCCCTTATTTTTTTACATAATAAATCTTCGATGCATATTTTGTATCTATTTTTTACCCTTTTCTAAGTAGACAAGATTGAATATATAACTGGATTACTGTAAAGTGATTAAATTAACACCCCCTGTACTTAAAATAAGAGGCAAACATTGCTGTTTCGATTTTTTTCTATCTTAATAATCTTTTATACAAAGTGGAAAGCTACATTTAAAACCGATTTTTTTAAAATGAAATACAAAACTGTGCGTTATATAAAAACCACAGTATAAAAGACTCATGTTGCCCACAGTACTGTAATTTGTATAATGTCTGATACAAAACCACGTTACAAGTTACAAGTGCACCCTTTTAGTTAGTTCGACGGATATCGAAGAGACCTCTGCCTTCGAGTTCTTTTTCGTCCCTCTGCCAAGGGCCCTCTTAACTGGTCTGCGTAGGAAGGCTCCTACGTAGTTCCCTAACCTCAACGTCTCTTGTTATTTCGAGGTTAACTGCCTCATGTTACCCATAACAGTCATTCTCCTGCTCGCCAAGACCGAACAGTTGCACATGATATGCTCTACCTTCTCATTATCCTCCTGGCACAATCTCAGCATGTATCATTCTCCAGAACCTCCATCTTTTTCAGGTTATATCCAAAACTAGCGTGTCTTGTAGTCAAAGAAACCAACTGCCTGAGTGTTCTTCACGCTTTTGAACTCTCTTCTATAGTTCTTCCACACAACCACCTAATTTCCTTCTTAGCTGTCGGCAAGTTGTTATATTTTCCCACCAATTTCTTCACCATGCCTTCTCTTGGAACTCTATAATCCAACACACGAACCGGAGCCAGAATTTCTGGCTGGTAAACCTAGGTGCATCTCCCCAGGCAGCAGAATAAATTTAAATCTTCAAAGAAAGTCCCTATACCTGTCCTGTCGTCAATCAAAGATCCTTTCGTGAATATAAAAATACCTCCCGGTCACTTCTGTGGAAATAATTTGTCGCTGATAAGAGTCTTTTGATACCTTTCGGTTATCCTGACTCTTTTGATCCTATTCTTGGACATCGTGGGTTTCCTGATTCTTTTTAAGGGATCTAGGATTCTCTTTTGCTCATACTCTGTCCCTGTTGAGTTCCATGTATCGGTCTTTCGCATCCTGAGTGCTGCCTCCACTGCCAACTTCTGCATGAAAGTATTCAGCGCTGACATTGCCAGGAGAGTTTCTAGCGCAATTGTGGCTGTGGTATATAAAGCGTCAGTAATTCTTATGCCCGCCATCAGTTTCTGCCTATTGATAACCTAGTTTGCCTTAGGCTTAGGACATCAGGCTACCACAGCAAATGTTAGGATAGGTCTAACTACCATCCAGTGCGCTGACCTCGTCGATACATCCCACCCTAATCCACAGATTATATTATACAGATTGATGCAGCACTGATATTTTCTTCAACATGATGTTTCTTGGTCAGCCTCGAATTTAGGTATATCCCCAGGTATTTGGTGTCCCTAGAAAGTTGTTCTCAAACCCAAAGGGCGTAAGATGTTCAAATTCCAGTTTCTTCATCTTTCTAGTGACGATTATTGTTACTATTTTGCTCGTGTTGATAGTAAGACCCAGTTTCTCACGTGTTGACCACCCATTTCGTCATCACCGGACTAACCCCACTGACTTCTCGATTTAATTTTTGGTGGAAATAATAAAGAAATCAGTACGCTACTTGCCTCCATGAAATAGATTTGCAATTAGTTTTAATATAGCTAGGCAGACTCTCTGTTTTTTAAATGGAGACGTATGCTCTATTAGATTCACACGGATGTAAAACGCAAATTTATTCAATTCATTAATTCTAAAGCTATGCCTCATTCAGCTTCACATTCCACGCTCAAACAATTAAAGCCCGTGAAATGAGCTTAAGTGGGTGACTTTCCATCGGCGTTAAGCAACCCTCCAGGTATTAACATGTCGTCGGTTTCATTTTCCTTGAAATACACATAATCCACGATTAAATTTGTCAATAACTTTTTCAAGATGACTTAGTCCTGGAGGAGTAGAACCATATGAAAACCAGAATACAGGGGAAACCTACACATTCTAACGAAACGAATCACTTTTCCTGTTCTCAGGTGTGGTAAGTAAACAAGCAAGTAAATGGGAAACACACCTGAATCCAATAATTTCAAATTTACTGGATGTATTCCCACATAACCATGATCATCCTCAATTATTACTTATTCATGTAAATTTTTCATAGCTGATAAGAAGAAGCCTTGTTTCCCAATCATTCAATTGACAGATATACTCCCTTAAATGAAGTAAATTTCAAAAGCCGAATCTAATCACTCCCGGAATCCCCAGCTTTCTAAAATATTCATATCTTCATTTCAGTGATTGATGGTGAATGCTACAGCCCATTTCCCAAGGAGCTTTCATGAACTTAACTCCCGAATGAATCAAAGCCAAGACGTAAAATTTTACGCATAGGTTGGATGCTTAAAGTAAGGCTGGCATTAATAGAGATGTTATTTTATGAATTTCCTATTAGATACATCCTCCTCCTTGGATGCGATGGGCGAATCATATCATCATATCAATAATGCTTGTATTTATAATCTTAATATATATATGTATATGAGGAAAAAGGTAAATGTGAATACGTCGTCTTGGTCTTGCAAATATATAACTGAAATTTTAAGGATAATGGAGCAGAGCAGTGCTATGGGATTCACATTCAATTTTCTGATAGTCGTCTAGAGGGATTTTCATTTTACCCAGAAATCAGATGAATTTGCAAATGTAGAGGTTTTTTTTTGGCTGGCGTAAGTCTAAGAGAACAGAAAAAGGAAAAACGAAAGACATATGGAAATTGTGACTGGAACATAAAGAACTGAAGGTTTAGTTCACAAATATACATATTTTATTATTACCTCAGCATTATAGATGAAAAATGGAATTAGTACCGACAGATTTAAGATCATCTGATAAACAACTAGAACGAGTCCCCCTATGGCAATAAATTTGCCCAGAATATGCAAACTGTGACTACAGTATTGATTGCCAGAAGATTAACACATATATTTTTGTTGTAGCAGAACTTTATGTTATACATACAAGTAGAAGTAGTTCCAAAGTAAAGAGCTTACCGACATCCTAACTTGTTTAACAAGATGGAAAATCTCATTGTGAAATTTCTGAAGGGAGATAAATCATCCCATTTAGGCAAATCAGACGGTAAATTGTTCTCTAGTGACCGTTTTCAAATTAGATTAGAATTTTCAGTAATCCGACAGAAAGGTGTTAAGTTCATCTGTTGAGTTATCGAAATGTTCCTGTACGAATTGTTGATGTTTAAATGTGTTTATATTACATTCTAAGTCAAGATTTTATTTTCTCAGAAAACCGGTACAGATTTACATTAACTTATTTTATTTCAGGTGTCATATTTTTCTATGAAAACGAGTCTCAAAATATTTTGTTAAATTTATCACCAATATCAGTGCCGCGCTTCTTTCGTCTAGATTCTCATTACCTGGAGTATAGTGTAAGCAAACCTTAGAGAACAACCTAAGAGAAATGCTGAGAGAAGCCAACAATTCCGGAAAATTCACGGCACCAAGTAGACAATCAAAAATAAAGACGGCTGTGGAGTTGTCGCGTCTATTCTCAAGAGTCAGCATAAGAAGGCAAAAGGAGGTGTTTGTTCCAGGGGAGACCGCAAAGGGTAAATCTCAAAAACATTCGCTGGACGGCGGCCTCATTACGGTTACTGTGAAGAATATAAATTGGAAACCGGACTAGCATATTCGAAGATAGGTCTCACAAAAGTACAGTAGAGAAGTATGAAAATACAGGGATCATCGTAATCCTTGGATTAGTGCTTTACGAATCCGAGCACAGAGTTAGATTTATTAATACAAGCCTGAATGTGCCTAGATAATCAATGGTGAAGTTGAAATTCAGTCAAGTCCTTTTCGTGAGAAGGACATGCATGTGCATTTTTTAACATTGAAAGTGGGACGATTTAGAATGCATCAATTGTAGAAAGCGTCAGTATTTAAGAGGTGACAATCAAGCTCAATTGAAATCTTGCAAAAAATCTTCACGCCGTCAGCATAACAAAGGATTCTCGAGTGGGAAGAGGTCCAAGGCGGATCATTTATAAAAATTATGAAAAGAAGAGGACCAAGATGGCTACCCTAAGGTATACCGGATGTGTTGCGAACGTGAGCGAAATATCCGCCGCAAAATATGATGCGCTGAGAACGTTCAGAAAGATAAAAACGGACGAAGTCAACAAAACAAAAAGGAAATCCGAGAGCAGGCACTTTATGGACAAGAACCCGGTGAACGATTCTATCAAAAGCTTTGCTGAAGTATGTAGGTGGAAGTCTCAAGGGTGGACAAGTAGTAATTAGAAAATTCCAATAAATATGTAGTGGTAGATTTGGTAATGGTAATCGTAGTGTTAATGGTACAACAAATTCAGATTTGCCGAACGTATCAAAAATACCCGAAAACGGACAGAAGACGTCATTCTCACCCATAAAGTTTTCATTCTACGACTTCCGGTAGTTCTCCAATATATCTAGAAAAACGTATGCAGTATTTTTTTCAGTTGATCCAAAGAAAAACACGAAAACAGCCCCCCACCATAATGTCCTTTTTTCGTGTCACATGAAATTTATATTTTGAAACATCAACTCATCAACTACGTGGCCCATTCCACATATTCTCGGTCCAGTTCATGTGACCTTTAGGCCATTTGAGTCGGTTTTCCGGCGTTTCCTTCTCGGGCGCCATTTTGGGTATGGCCCTTCTTACACACAATGCTCCCTCTATAAGCCTTCCTTGTGTTATGCGCACAGAAACCTATTCTAGGCTACTTCATAGCTTTGTTCCTATAAGAATAAAAAAATAAAAAAATCAATTTCTCTGCGTAATTGGACATACTGCAGATGAAAATCTTATATTGCTTTTTTCAAGGTATTGCTTAAGCTCAGGGAACAACCCTATGATGTACACAGCACAACTTAGGAGAAAGGGAATTTTTGGGGAGGAAGAGGTTGGGAAATTTAACCTGACAAATGTTGCAAGAAACCCACAATTTTTGGCATAAAATAGTAAAAGTGTAAAGCCTTAATAATGGAATAATTGTGTGATTCTACTTCTGTTCTATCCCGCAGCCCGCAGCCCGCCGCCTTCCCCGTCCCTTCCTAACCGAGGGTGGATGGTGGATAGGGGATGGCTGACCATCGCCACCAACAACATCCTACCGTTTAGACTTCTAGGTTAGGTAACTGTGGTTCATCAAGTTAAGGTGAGTTTTTTGAAGCATTTTCTAAAGCGACTACTGTGACACTGGGCTCAAAGTGGACGACCAGTTGAATTTGACAATGACGCTACTACTACTCCGTATGTCCACGAAGAGAATATACCGAGTTTCAACCTATACCTCAGAAGCATGGGTCCTAACGAAAAAATAAAGTGGTTATATGCGTGGTAGAGTCCTAAAAATAAATGTTGACCAAGCTATAAATTTTGTGTGAATTGTTTGGAGCTGCTAACATAGTTAATTTCATAAACTCTGGCAGATTTAAATGGTTTGGCCATGTGTCCAGAATGAGTATTCACAGGATGTCTAATGTTGTCTTGTAGGGTATATCGCAAATTCTGGAGAGGTACAGTTGTAGGGTCAGATAAGACCCTCGAGGGTCAGCACAGGTGGTCATGATAATGCTTCAGAGTTGTTTCAGAGGAATGTTGGTGGCTTGGCATTAATTTTAAAATATAATACATTTCTGACCGAACAGCTGAAAACGAAGAATTAAAAAAAAACTTCACTGTAGTCACACGTCCATATTTCCTTTGGGTGTCCAATTTAAAGGGAATGTGACTGCAGTTATCATTCGATGTTTTTCTTGTTCGATTTAATTAACATTTTTATTTATCTTATTGTCTTATTATTATAATTTCCATTCTAAAATGAAAATATGTATTAAATTTCTGAACTTGATTTCTTGACAGTTTTGCTGGAATTTATAGAACAACTCTTTAATATATGAAAACGCATCGTTTTAAGAGTAAAAGGATACATTTGTAAGGGATGTGCTCTAACTTTATTCTTAATCATAACAAATAACAAAATATTCCAACTCGAAATAGTTTTCATCCCTTTAAATAAAGAAAAGTTTTCCCAAATTGAATTTAAGTAGTCACCCCAAACAAAAAACTTTTCAAGACTTTTTAAGTGCCTAAAGGTCGGGTCACCAAAAGTCCACTCAATGTAACCAAATACATTGACTATGTATTTTAAGGCGAACCTTTGCATATTCGTAAATAAAACGAAATTTGGTCAAGTAAAGTTGCTTTTTTGAAATGCAAATGGTGGCCACTTTAATGTATTATGGTTAGAAAAAAAAATTACTACAGATTTACATAAAACAAATCCTATCATTCTAACCGAAATAACAAACTTCAAATAACTACCCCGGTTTTTAAATTAAAATAAAATTAAAGTGAATAAGTTTCAATCTCCCACATAAAAGCAACATGATCCTGCTAACATGAATGTGGCACTCGGAAAAATTATTCAGATTTGTAAATGTTTAATCGAAAAGCTGTCCTGTTATGCAAACTATGGAAGAGTATGAAAACGATGTACGCCACGTGCAATATCTTCTCCAGTTGGCATTTTACCAAATATTGGAATGTCTGCCTACACGATAAAAAATACTTCCTCAAAACTAGGACAGTGGAATAATTTTAATTAAGTTCCTGAATGAGAAAAGAAAATAAAACGAAAGAGAGATGGTCTAGAAATATTTATGGTATCCACAAAAACTTAAATTGAAACAGTCAAAACCAATCATGCAAAGGTAAAATACTCCCAAAATTCGGAGTAAATTTTCCATATAAAATTTCGTTTAAATAGCAAACTAAACAGAGCAAACATGTGCTCCCAATCATAACTTGTGATGTGGAAGCAGATGCTTTCGGTACTAAAACTCCTATTTCAATAGAAAAGAAGACATTTAAAGGATAGAAGGTTTGAAAGCTCCAGTTCTCTGTAGCTTTTGAGTGTACACATATTCTCCTGAACAAAGCTTCGTAAAGCTTTCATATTTGTGAAACCGTAACAATTGTGAATTGAGCGCTCTGAATTTGGTCCATTTTTATTCAATTTGGGAAAATTGCAGGCGTGAGGGCGGAGTTCAGAGGCTCCGAAAAATTGCCCCCACCACGGGCTGTCTCTTGTTTCCCGAGATATGAGCCAAAAATCAGAATTGCAAATCGCACAAATTTTGTACACGCTCTCAGCAGGCCATCCCCTCTCGAACGAGCCCTCCCACACTCTGATCCGATGAACTTTAGAATTTCGTCCAAAAAATGCCTAGGCTATAGCCCATGAATCTTGCTCAAATTGGTCGGAAATATTTTTGGCGCGATTTCGACCCATGAATTTTGCTCAAATTCTAGCTAGAAAAACATTCAATTCTTATGAGGAGATCAAAAACGCAATGGTTGGGGTTTTAATGCAAAACCCCAGAATTTTTTAAAGCTGGAATAGAAAAACAACATTAGGTGTGGATACCCCTATTGCATCGACTTATGGCGGAATTCTGTGCTGAATAAGTACAAAATTCCAATTCGATCCTTTACATTGATTCCACCAAAAGTTCGATCATCGATGCAATTTAATCGAATTACAATAATCTAGTCCCTGAATATATAAATTTATTAATGGATAAAACAAACGTATTTTACTACAACTCTAAAAATTTGTCGCCTGAGCGGATCATAGAAAGCCCAATTTCACAAAATGAGAATCCCTATATTTCAATAATAGCACATTTCAATTGTTCCTTTATTTTAACAAACATTTAAATACTACAAATAGGATGCATAACGTATTTAATAGGAAATCAAACAAAACAAAACAAAAATTGATGTTTTCATTAACCTTATTTCTACATCTCCCACCACGTTTGCTTGTAAAGAGGTTTCTGGCATGCTCCTTTGTTGCAAAATAATTGATATAGAAAAGAAACATCGCGATATTGCAAAGCTAATTCTAGAGAAAAAAAGGATTAATGGAGGGGAATGCTGTACTGATCAACCACTTTGCTTTACTTTAAACACCTCCTGACTCATTATTTGGCACTTTCGCTACGATTTTGGTTGATTTCGTCTTCACTTCAATTCTTTGACTATTTACTGGGTATCACAAGCTCCCCTTTGCTTTTATTATGCCCCTTCCTTTTCTTGTTATTTATAGAACGATTACAATTTCTTACATTACGATTTCGTATGCCGACGCCACACATTTTCTCAATAAGTCCAGACGCAGACAGTTCTGAATCTGAATCCGATAATTCGATGATTTTTTGGTCCCCAGTTTTTGGCAATAAGTCATCTTCTTTAACAACTTTTTCTATCATTGCGTCTAACATTTTCAGCCCTCTTTCTCTATGATCCGGCGTCGCCAAGTGTACTTCCTTTGAGTCAAAATCAAGGTCATAATCCCTTAAGAAAACGGAATTCGATTCTGGATTCTTCTTGCGCGCCTCCACGAATCCAACAACATTATTCTGTTCGTCGAAGATAATAAATGGTTTTTTGCTTTCTTCTTGCGTCGACGTTGGCTCAGCGCCTAAGGGCAGTCCTTCAAAACTGGAATCATCTGATTGCGAATCAGAACATCTGTTCACACTTGTAATATACGGAATTTGACTCTTTGTCATGAACAAAGTCGCATTCAACGTCTTGTTAAAGGATTGTGTTCTGTACGCTACTTCTACTACTTTCTGGCATGTTCTGCACACGAACCCATCTTCAAGCGATTTCTTGGCACAAGCTGCATGAGTACCGCACGCCCCACAAGATTTGCAGACATGTAATCTCCACTTGCCAGTGTTACTGTATTTCCTACCCTTTGGACAAGCACAAGGTACAGCATCACACATGGAATGCTTCTTATAAAAGTCGTCATAGGCTCTAATTCGCTCCCACTGAGCGTCTCTATCCGGAACAAAAATCCCTTGATATCGTATATCTTCCCGGAACTGCTGACTTCCAAGATAGGAAGAGCA
>QYTT01082326.1:0-10584 GCA_006980735.1 Dasypogon diadema
AAGAACATAACCTATCTAAGCCGGCTAATGTTTATCACCAGTTAATTGTTAATTAATAACGAATCTCAATTAAAAATATAAATATAGACAGCTTACCTTTGCCTTAATTACACCACTAGCAAAGAATACCAAAATTTACATTGAAAACAATGAAATTCGTCTTTCGTTAATGACAACTAGCCGCGCTGTCTTATGAGAAATCCAAAACGCCCGATGTGTAGTGAAGTTAGTTGATTGTCGTTTGGTGTTGCCAATTATAAAATCAATAAACTACTAAACTGTTATTTGATGGTGGTCCAACTTAACGAATGGTCCAATATACCAAACCTTCCCCTAACATATGTCCCGGCTAGTACCAACAATCCGATAGGGGATCGAAAGAAAATTCTACATCCTCTAATACAAGCCCTATGGATATATTGGATGGAAAAGTTTCACACTTACCTATAAATAATGTGTGCAAAAGAATTTTGAAGCTATTATCATAACCGTGAGCGCGCCGTGATCGTTAGAAGGTTTCCAAGTTTTTTTGTTCGAATTCTCGTATTTTTCCCTCAAAATTTCCGGTAAGTATCATTTATAGCACTTCGAGCACTTCGATTTGGATGTATCCAAAAATGTACTAAAAAATCGTCTTTCTCTGGTTATGTGATTAATGTTATACGTTAACAATACTAACTTTTCTCTTTTTTCCCTTGTCCTATAGATTGGTTTAAGCTTACTAACAGTTACATATCTTGCATGCTTGCCGGGGAGCCTAATCTTAACACACTTCTTTGAAATGAGTGAACGCTTTATGCGGAGATAGGTAAATAATTCTTGGCTCTTCGCTGAGAAGTGCGCCTTCTGGTCTACAAGGGAAGCTCAATAATAACAATAATTTCCTAATATCTGACTGTATCTATAACAATTATTGAATTTAAGCAAAATTGGTATAAAAACCCGGTTAATTAGAACACCGGTTATTTCAGTTCGGTTAATTTTTCTTTTTTTATTAACTGGCTAACCTATAATCGGTTATTTCCCATCCATCTGTATAGTAACAACATAACAATTCACCTGGTATCGAACTCAAATGCAATAACGAATTTTATGATTCACGAAAGCGGCCCTAACTTTTAGTAGACAATATTAAAATATGGATCCAAACAGAT
Source organism: Dasypogon diadema (assembly GCA_006980735.1). NCBI lineage: Eukaryota > Metazoa > Arthropoda > Insecta > Diptera > Asilidae > Dasypogon > Dasypogon diadema. The sequence goes on from QYTT01082326.1 coordinate 1,155, forward strand.
TCCAAATTTTTATTTTCCACCCAACAAAAACAACAAATCATTTTCTATTGATTATTTTTCCAAATGCGTAAACAATATCAAAATCAAGAAAACTATCATATATGTATTTTTGTTGTAACCTTTTTAGTGATTAGATTTTCGAAGCAATAAATGAAAATGTATCATAATAAAAATTAACAAAATGTAATAATTCTACCTCCTTTTATTATTTCGGGGAATTTTCTTTGTTATTATTGATAGAAAGAGATTCCAAATAGGGTCGACTTCGGGACGGATTATCTCGAAAACGAAAAGAGATAGGTGGATAAATGCCCTATATCAAATTAAAGACTAACTTGTGACAATTCCAAATTATGCAAGAAAAGTGTATGATAAATTAGAGCATTTTTGAGAAATTTGCATATTTGTATGAAGAAAGGGTAAAAGATTCCAAAGTTTTGGATTCGAAAATTCGTAGCTTCTAAACGTAGAGAAGCAGGAGAGTAAGTAAGCACTTACTAAAACCCACTAGTGTACTGCACGATAATTCATTAGATTGATACATAAATCACGTTCTGTATAAGTTATAGGCCTTCATCCTAAATAGCAACCAAAAAACATTAAACCGCCGTGATCTCGAAAACCCCCATCGCCTATACAATTTGTTATTTGTCTTGTAAAAACCTACAACTGCATGTCCGCTTGATTACTTTAACTGGGATACCCTATATACGACAGCACTCGATTTTAAAACGAATTCATTGCTGCTGTAGTCTATCTCATGTTGTTATTATGTATTTTTAATCAGGTCAGGTGATCAACCCATCAACCAACAATATTTTCATTAATAGAAGCACCAATTTGCGGTGGTAGTAGACACCTTTTGTCTGTGCTTTGCTGAGTTTCACCTTTTCTACATGAAAGTGGGGCAGTTGAATTTGGAACAGAATTACCTCAAGGGTTGCTTAAGTGCGTTCAAGAGGCACCCCGCCACCAAGTTGAAGAAACGAAGTGTCATGCGTGACGGAATGCTAAGGTTTGGCAGGTAAAATTAAAGAGCGTGGGGTCCTCCCATCTCAGAGGGGTCATGTACTTGCTCTGTGGACAGCTTTCATTTAATGGACAAATTTTCTGACACCCGTGAAACTACTGTGTTAGCCAAAATGGGCTCCTTAATACGTTAGAAGCCCTTTTTACCCCTAGATCCCAAAACACCCACGCAGGTGGTCAAGCGGACTGAGCCGTACGTATACATATCCCCCCCCCCCTCCCGTGTTGGCGTGGTTTTAAAATCCGTAAAAGACACGGCGATTTATCTGGGTACCAGTGGTTGAAGCAATTCTACTAACCAGAATTGTACTTGCGAACCCATTGGGATGTTGCACTCTAGTAGTTTCATGCCGAAAAATGTGACTCATTTGCAGCATTTGTCAGGTTAAAACTTGCCCCCTTTCCCCAATTTCCTTCTGCCTAAGCTATGTTGTGTTCATTATAGGGTTGCCCCTGAGCTTAGGCTAAACTAAAAAAAGGGAAGAAAAGGTTTTATTATTAGTCTGTATTTTTCTTTGATAATGTGTCATTGAATTGAGAATATTTCATAATATTATATCCGGAATGTAGTGATCACTGCCATAAGACTTCTACCGTTCTTCTTACAACAGGATATGCATTATTACGCAAGAGGACTGACCTTTAATGTGCAGAGCAGGTAAGTAATAAATTTATAGATGTAAGACTTTCAGTGTTAGTCATCACTATGTCAATTCTAGCACCTGAGATTAATTTATCGTTGTACTATCTGCTTTAAAGACAAAAGTCAAATGTGAGTAAAAAATTGAGATTTTGCCGAAATGTCCCCATTTATTACTTGTATCCACGCCGAGGCCAAGTGGTGCATCTTTTCGTGACACTGTTGTCATGCATTTGCATAGCCACCTCATCCTTCTTAAAGTCATGGCCAGTAGGCCAGTGGAATGCAAATCCGTGCAGTAATTAATAAAGCTTCCATTCAGAAAGAAACGCTCATCAACGACATGCACGATCAACATTTCAAGGCTCAGTGTCAATACTTTGCGGCTTTTTTTCAACCATTTTACCTGTTGCTTGCAAGCAATCGCATTTCTCATCTTTAACGAGGTAGAGATAAAAATGTATGCAAAACGATAATAACAGCTTGAAATCCAGAGGAAGGTGACTTCCGCTCATTAAGCACCTCCTAATACTGAGCTCACGTGCGGGAATCCAATAGTAGGCCATATAGTAAGATCTATTTAAAAAAAGAGTTCAATTGTTTGTGAAAGATGTTCGCACTGAAAAATTCAGAAAATGAAGAACAGCCAGCCTTGAGATATACGGACTGCGGCTTCTTTGGCTAGTTATGCACGACTCCACTTGAAGTAAGAGAGTAGCAACAATCTATACGTTATGAGATCGGTCAAGACCTTGAGGCGCGGAGAACAGCGTTGCTATTGTCGTCAAGAAGACGAAAAAAGCATGTCACTTCGTAAGGTACAAATTGAGCAATGTTAAGTTCAGCATATCTTTTGAAAGAACTCATTATACCATCATTTCGACTTGGCTGAAAAGCTGTCCAGTCATTTAAGATGGCAACAATATAAAGCAAATATTTGGCGTAAGGGTAAACGGGCATAGCATCACTTAGCTAATGAGACACCTTCTCGCGCAGAATGATGATGTGGGGTTTCTTTGAAAGCCACGATCAATGGATCTTGAAAACAGGCTATCGATCATAACTTACCGAATTGGGGCAACGTGATTTATACATCAGTTATACCGATGTCCTCAGCGCGAATATTTGTTGACAATACTAGTATTTACAGCGATTCTATAATGCTTCACACTTGATTGCGCTATAAGAAAATCCTAACAATGAAAAGTCCCCAGGTGGCGTGGACAGACAGACAACAGAAGCAACGATGTAAAATTTCATTAACATGGAATCATAGAATAATCTGAAACTATTACGGAGTAGAACGTGCTCTGGCTTGCTTCGTTTGCTTTTAGTAATTCCACACTTTTACCATTTATGCAACATTCGGACAGACAAGAAGCCATTTACGCGTCGTGTGCAAATGTTATGCAAATTAGATCTGAATGCACATGACGAATGCTGTTTGCAGGTAATTCGCTGGCATCCAATCTTTGGATCAATTTCCAGAAACTACCTTTCCTCTGTCAATGATGATTGAACGTCTTACAAACCTCAAGGCTTATGCTTCATTTCAGTGAGATAGAGTCGAGTTAGGCCTACTGTGCAAGGGGCAAGGTAAAGTGTTTTATTGAAATATTGCAGAGTAAAACTCACGGATGATAACGGTTAAGTCAAGGTCATAAGAAGGCGGTAATCCAAATAGCATTTCTTGGTAATTAGGTACCGGTGCTCGGTTTTAAGTCTTAAAAGCCATCCAATCTTTATGCTTTCCTAAGCCGACCTTTAAGATGCAAGCTAATCCCACACTCACGCAAGCAAATCGAAAACGTCTCAGGGGACAAGTATGTGACTTATGACAAATTTATACGCACAGACCGACTGCTTGATGTTGCCAACTTAATAGCACTCGCAGATAATCTGGATCTGGAATGGCAAGCAATCGTGGCAGTCGCGTTCTTAATTAACTTTTTGATTTGGTTTGTTTTGCCATGTTGTTTTGATTGAAGGTTCATTTAACCACAATGAGAAAATAATCATGGGTACATAGAGTTTTCGCATCATTTTTTATTCGTTCTCTTTTCATTGAATACATTTTGAAATTATTCACAGAATGATCATTAGATTGCTGCAAAATTGCAATGAACTTGAACCTAAAATTGAACTGCAGTTAATAATCATGAAAAGTAAAAGGAACAAATTGTTTCCCCGAACAATCGACAAAAAAGATTTGAAATACATTATAAAACAATTTTTTTACACATATTAATTTGAGAAGGTATCATAATTTTGTCATAATGCTCACATAAAAACGAAGTAGGTAGTTTGTCCACTTTTAAAAAATGATATATAATTATATCTACTATTTACTTTACTAGAATTTTGTCATTTTTTTCGCAGAAGAGTAGAACTGGTGAATAAAAACTATATCTGCAATATTCCGACGTTTTTCCAGCGGAACCATCCCAACAAGATTAAGTCGCTCGCGATAAGGTGGAAGTATCATAGGGTGGTCCCAAGGCAAATCCTGAAGCGCAAACCTAATGAATTTGCGTTGAACCGATTCGCGCGGGTGATATGCAAGGCATAGGAAGGATTCCGCACCTGAGATGCATATTCAAGCAGTTGTTTGACGAACGAGTTGTATGGAGAAAAAGAAACCTGACGGTTAGAGAATTCCCTGAACGAATGAATATAAGAGGACTAAGGTGACTACCCTGAGGCGTCCCGGAAGTGGCCTTTATAACTCTAGAGCGAAGGGCACGAAAAAGTACCTGATCTGACCTATCAGACAGATACGACTGAACCCATCTCAAGAGTAAAGTTGGAAAACCAAGTTTTCGCAGTTTGAGCATGATGACCGAATGCGCAAGTTTGCCAAAGGCCTTACTAAAGTCTGTATAAATACAATCTGTTTATAGATTGTTGGGAAAGCCAGATATTACCTTGAAGGTGAACTCTAATTGGTTCGTTGTTGACCTACCCGACACAAAGCCATGCAGACTGGACGAAAGAATGTCCTTACATTGCGGAGACACCTGGGATAGAACTATCGATTCTAACAGTTTGGGTATACAGGATAATTTTGCTATTAGTCTATAAAATTATAAATCTCGTTCCTATTGCCCTTCTTGTGAATGAATGAATTGATATTGATACAAAATACACTCTTTGTTAATAAAACTCGAATATGTTATATTTTTGTATTATAAATTCGCATTAACACAAAAAAAGACAATATTTTTTCTAAAAAAAACCTTTGCCGAGAAACCTCAAGGAGTCGCCGCTCAAATATCTCGCGACCCACCAAAGATTCCCCGACACTACAGCTCTACGGGCAAACGGAGGAAACACAGGCTCACTGGAAAAAGTTTTCACTAAACAAAAAAAATCGAGAAATACTTACCGGCTCGATTTTCGGAACAATATCAAATCTCGAATATTATTTGGATCAGACGAGGCTCGCTATGAAATGGCTGCGTTCTGGCAAAATCATCGGGACCAGACGAGGTTCCCCATGAAATGGCTGCATTCTGGCAAAATTGTCGAAACCAGACGAAGCACGCGTTATCAAGGGGTAGAATAAGTGCACCAAATCGGGACCCAATTGGAAAAATCCTTGTTGAACATTGCATATTAGAAAGCAATGAGAACCTCACGGGAACTTCCTAATATGACATACCGTCCTACAACCCGATCTGGTCTTGACGGTGAAATTCCTGTTCGGGATCAGCTGATATCACGAATAGAATTGATTAGGAAAATGCATACCATAATGTAAGTTGTATCAAGCAGGCATGAAATAAAAATTAACGGGTTTCCAGAATTTTCACTTAATACCACCAGATACATCGTTGAGAAATATCCTTGGTACAATGTATCTCCTATCTTGGACAAATATTTTATTCACGGAACAAAAATAATATCATCAGCTTTGCTACCTATACATCAGGTAATTCATTTGTTTTTAATAATATTTTAATATTTAATAATATAATTGGTGTTTTTGTGTGTAGGTCAGTTAACAGAAGCGCAAGAAGCGCGAAACAACGATTTTAATAAATTCTGTAAGCATTATTCAAGAAAATGTTGTCGTAGAGAAACAAACAGGAATCTTTTCAATTTATCGCGTTTGAGTTCTGATCTTGTTATTTCTAGTAAGAAAAAGTTGCCTAAAAGAAACATTAAATCCTTACCTAAAGAAGCAGTATCTATCCAGAATTTTATTCATAATAACAACGATAGTGCAGAACAACGACATCGCAGATGGTATTATATATTCAAATTCAAAAGCTGAAGGTTAAAAAACGTTCTGTTCAACATTTTTGTTATTCAAAAAATGTATTACAGGTTATTTAAAAAAATAAAAATAAATATTAAGAAAACTTTTACTTAAAATGTACCAAAAAGTAGAAGAAACCAAACCAAAAACTATCTGAAAATTACGTTTGTAACAATTAACATACAGCTTGAAAATCTTGTCCACCATATTGGATCCGACATTTTGAATTTTGTGCATTTGATAACAAATTCGAAATCATCGAAAATACTAGCTCTTTCCCCATCTGTGGCAATGATCAACTCAGTTGATGATTTCTTTAACAAATAGAAGTAATTTAAATTAATTGTTTCGTTAATTCCATTTCTACCGAATTTTCCACATACTTATTAACTGAGTTGAACTGAACTCCATAATATTGTTGGCCCTGATGGATTACTATGCAAAATTTATAGTGGATAGATTGTGTTGTGTTTGTAGTTTAATTTCACAAAACATTCTAGACAAATATTGAATAAGTTTTTTATATACCAAATAAAAAAGATATAATATTTCATTTGCTTTGAAATAATGCAATTCGGTTATTGTGTTATATTTTGAAACGTGAGCAGAGCCGGTATTAGGGTGAGACAAACGAAGCACTTGTCTTGGGTAAACAATGGAAAAGGGCGTCAAATTGGTGGAAAATGAAGCCAAAATATGAAACATTAATATGCAGAAGAAAAATTGAAACCAACAAAGAAGAGGAGCAGTGTAGAAAATTAAAAAGGGAGAAGCAGTTGGCACATTCTTCAAATTTTGGAACCACTCAATCTCTTGGAAAAGCAATAGCGCGTACGAAAAGAGCTTTACTCAGGAATTAAAAAGAAAAAAGAAGTTGGAAACGGCCTCTTCAATACATTTCTGACCGACAGGAATTACTTACTTAGTACTTACGCTTCCCCACCGTGCTCGTTACATCAATGTATAACAGAGACATTATTGCAGACACTTATGAATGAGGAGACGTGAATAGAATGGCTCCAGACATCAAAGATTTAGCTTTCTTTTAAAACTAATGACGAAGTTAAGGAAAAGAAGCAAATTCCGCATTATTACGCTTCAATTAAAGAAACATGGAATGTTCATGTCGGAATATGATTCATACAACGTCAGAATAGGAGAAAGCAAGTTTGCAGAGCTTCGGCCGAAATATGTATATGTATATATTTTAGCTCAGATGTATCTCATAATGTTAAATAAAAAAATAAAATATAGTTAAAGATTATTCGTGTCCTTCGGAAATCTTTTGGACCATTTGGAAAAATTACAATAATGGAAGGTTATCTACAGTTCTGAAGACAGGACCACTAGATCAGGTTGTTGAACATATTGCAAACATCTCTGTACTGTATCAGCACGATTAAATGATCCACCGACTGGAATTCTTCAAGTTGATTTCTTGGAAAATTACAATTATATTTCACAAGATAAAATACAAAGTTATAATTGGAAGCAACCACAAATTTCTCTATATACCTGCAGTTTATGGTATAATTATGCTATGGGAAAGAAACCGCTTATATGTACAAAATTTAGCACGAATTTGCCAATGAAATTTTAAAAATCAATATTTTAAAAATAAATTTATTACTGGTTAATTTAATATCACTGCAGAAAATTTATTTTTATTTCTCCATATGGTTACCGAAATCGTAAACATTTCCTGTAAACACAAGCAGAAATGAATGCGATTTGCGAAAAAGAAGAAAAACAATTTAAAATTTTAAAAGTGAAGTGTGTTTCGTTCAGCGATCTCATCAAAAGTTGATTTATGCTTTTGCTTTTCAGCAATTTGCATACACAAGGGTTTTTAAATAAGCCCAAAAGTCTTTAATGACTCGACATTCTGGCACATTGGCAGGATTAGTGAACTTAACTACAAATTCGATTTGTGGTTTATATCCTCTAAGAAAAGGCGTAAATTTAGGTAGGCGTCGATTAGGTTTTTAAGAGAAAAAAGAAATTGTGACAGTTGCCCTAGAGATTTCGAAATAAAAGTCAAAAGGCAAGTGTTTTAAAATAAATTGTTTTAACTGCTTTGTTATTTGTCGTCCGTTCATGTACAAACTTTAGCTGAACAAACAAAGAAATTTATTTCATCATTCTGCAAGGTCTTTTTAGTCATGGAGGAAGACGTATACCCGACGTATCTTTGTAACCAAGTAAGGATATCACTTGACACTCCTGCTAGATCGTTGTGGTGTGAGCAGTGATGGGCAAATTGTCTACATGACGTAAATTACGCCATTGTCGACGCGTAAAAAATGACGTAGTCTTCGTCGCAGTATTTAACGTAGACATTGTAATCTATGTCAATAATGTAAACAATGAATATTATATGAATTAAATTATGAAATAAACTTGACAAAGCGGTAGGAGGAATGTACGAATAAACTTACAATGTTTTTGAGCACTATTATCCGTAAAATATTTTTGTTATTGTTTCATAAACATTTATTTCCTAATATATTTTATTTATTATGTTAGAAGAGAAGCTCTTTTGCTTCCCTTAATGAATGCTGAGAGAAGGTTCTTGTATCTTGGCTCAAATGTTGCAGTGTGAATGGTACTTGAACCCCGAAAAACAAAGTGGCTAGGAAGATTTAAAAGACTTGATCGAACAAAATCGACTCACTTTATTAAATCACAAATCACAACTTTATATTTAAACTAGCTAAGAAATACATCGAAACAGAATTAACACTACATATCAAAATCTTGGTAGTACCTTCTTTCACACGGCAAATTTTCTGCTGCTAGAGTCATATTGCGCCTAGCAAATCCGCAATATGATACAATTCATTTGCCTGTGAGAAGGAATTTACTTTTGTCAGATATGAAATGCTGAGCTGGTTTTTGTTCCTTACTGCACACAATTTTGTGGATTTACTCAGCATTTCATTGTTACTGAATTTTTGCAAATTAGATTATTATTTACTCTGGATTTTTTAACGATGTAAATGTTGAAATGAACATATCCTTCCCCACGTTGAACATATATTCAACACTGCTTAGATGTATATTGTAAAATCTTCACTTAGATGTTAGAAGAGGTTTGGGTTTAGCTGCTCTACATCGGCATCCATCCATACGAAAATTCCAAAAGAGGAACACCGCGATAGCAAGTATTGATACCAGTGCCAGGTAACTTATCATGAAGTGATGATTGGTGTTAATTTACAGTTTGTTTGGGAGCTCCATCAACTATAACTCCTTAATTTGCTTTTAATGCCTAATCTCCAATGCACGTACCAACCACGAACCAACCACCAACCAACCAACCAAAATCTTTCGAGCCCTTTCCTTTTCATTGCAAATTTGGGCAACCGTCTCGCTCGTGTTTTGGTTGACATGGGTTAACTTTTTCATAGTGTGAGTTAAACCATTTGAACTGCCTCATCAAATTCAGCGGATTTTAGTACTGGTTCTGATATCGGATACGCATTTAGAACATGAAAAAT
>QYTT01082331.1:0-10598 GCA_006980735.1 Dasypogon diadema
CATATATAATATAAGATTGTAAGGAATAAAAAAAGAATAAAATTTACACGTTTGCTACTTAGGTTATTCACACGATGTACGTCCTTCTTGCTTACGGTCTGAATCAAAACAAACTGTGCAATTCCTCTACAACATTTATTGCCGCTCAACGTTTCGCCTGACTATTCCAGCCATCATCAGGAGCACTCTAGGGAATTATATTAGACAATATTGTAAAACAAAGAGGCAATCAACTTACTTACTTGTAATATAAAAAAAATCACAAACCGACCATTAAATAAATTAAAAGACAATGTACTACAAAGAAATCTAAACCAAACGCAAAAATAACGAAAATATTGTTTTTAAAAAACACTGAATTTTAAGTAAATGTCACATATTCAAAAAACTTCAGATAAAAAGAAGTTGTGGGGAGAGTTGTGCACCACTCGCCAATAACTAAAAACTATGTATTTCCACAAAGTGAAATCTCGTCCAAGAGAGCGCAATGTGTGGAGCTTATATTGTCATTGTCAGATATTGGCAAGGGTAACATGCATATATCGTAGCAAATAAAAGTTTATTTAATTTAACTATTTTCTAATTTTTAGTGCGATGATAAAAGCGTGTTTTTTAGGTTTTTTAAACTATATTTTATTTTATACTTTTTAGTCTTAAAATAACTAATTCAGAATACATTTAAAGTACGCTTAGTTAGAAGTATTTGAAAATTATTAAAAAGAATTTGGCAAGTTTTTGTAAATATTTTTAAAATATCTTGCAATAGTTGTTTTGTATTTTAAATACCAGATGTATTTATCAAAAGCGAGATGAGTTGGAAGAATGTTATGGAGAAAAAACAGCGTCTACCAATTTCAATCTTAATGCAGTAAATATTAGCTTTGTTTGCGCCGCCTGTGCAATCTTCGAATTAATATTTTTATATCAACCATTTTTCGAAGAACTACTTTTCCGTCGAGATGCCTTCTGCGAACGAAACTCCGCGGCAACTACACACATATTGGACGCGACAGCGAATACCCACGAGCGTTCGGTTGATTTGTTCCTTCGTTCTTATTGAGTTGTCTTTGCCTCACCCTGAGACACAAAATGCACAATAAAACGTTTGAACATTGAATAGCAATGCCTGGTAAGTTGTAGTATGCAGTCCTTGGAACTTTTGTTGCTGAAAAATCCCTCACCCTCAATTTGGACAAAATATCCCTTAAAATCTCTTATTCAAAGTAATTGATACGAAGTCACATGGATTGGTTTCATACGCTCATTTCTTCATGCTTTTATATGAATTCCGGTGCAGAAGAGTTGCTAAGTTTATGCAGAAACATGAAATACTGCATTTTTAATAATATTCAGGATAAACTTTAAGAGATGTGCCGTAAATTACAACTGTATCCCAAATAGAAGGTCGAATTGAAAAGCTATAGGTATTTTTATTTTTCCGATCTCAGAGTTCAGTGATTGTTAATATCGTTAGATTATGCAATTATTTTCAATAAAATAGACAAGAAAACATTGTTTAAATAGTATATTAAAAAAAATTAACGAAAGATATAGCAAGATTTAAAGATTCGACTCGATTTCTTGTCAAAGATAAACTCAATAGTTTGGAGAAATTCAGGGTAATGAAGTTTTAATTTATTCTAAAAGTTGTTTGGAGAAAATTGCCTTAAATTGAAGACTTTTCGCAAGCAAATCCCTCTACAAACAAATACCCTAAAAATCAACCTCAAAAAGGGATTTTTTCTTCGAGTTCCGAACGCTGAGTATGAGTAGGAAAGCAGCGGCTGCAGTCGTTCGTCGTTTGTAGGTGGCACCTGATGAAAAGCGACTATAGTCGTTCATCATAGCGAAAGGGTTAAATGTCTAAAAAATTGAGAACTCGTATGAAAAAGACGATATGAACGAGCTTATTGTGCACTGTTTCGATTGCCTTTAAACATCCCTATAATGATGTCCTAATTTTAAGTAGAAAAAGTTTTAATGTGCTCCAGCACTATATAGGGTGTCCCAATTTGAGATGCTAATCCTTTAAGTGGTTGTTCCTTGGCTCATTTTAAGAAAAAAATTATATGAGAGGAGGTCAATTAGAACACTTGTTCTAGATTAAAAATCGTGCATTTACTACCAATTAATACTAAAGCAATAAAATAATTTTGAATACCAATTTATCTAGAAAAGGATAACAGTTAGATACTTACTTTGTACGGAGGATTTTTGGGAAGAATAATAAGTAATTCATTAAAGAATAAAGTAAGTAATAAGTAATTTTCGCGGAGTGGAACGTCTACATCAATTACATGTGAAATAATACTCACTAGGTTTCCGTATGTCCAATATTTTCGAAGTTAAGATTTAATATTTTTTATAGCTACCAATCCGTATCCAATTTCCTCAAGACGCCATATCTCAGTGGATATCATGGGAGATGGATCCCCCGTCCCATATAATTGTTATGTTATAATTTATGATAGATAGGGTATATTAGTTTTGATCCAACGTTCGTAACGCATTGAACCAATAATGCTAGAGCAGATTGAATTATACACATGTGTTCAGAATGTGGAAGCAACTCGATTTAAGCATGTCCGTCTGTCCGTCCGTCCCTCCGTCTGTATACACGATAACTCGAGAACGAATTGAGCTAGAAGGCTGAAATGTTGTGTATATTACTTTCAGAAAATTTGTAGGTCTAAGTTCTAAAATGGAGCGAATTCCCCCACTTCTTCAATAAGCCGCCATATTGCATTTTTAGATTATTGGGTATAATTCAAATAGGGAAGAACGTATAGCTCTCTTTAGTAAGGAACAGTTTTATAAGACGCTTAACCAAGAAAATGAAGATAGCTCATATTCCCCCGCTCCTTGGTCGGCCCACCATATTAGATTTTTGGACTATGGACATAATTCGAAGGGGAAGCAAAAAGTTTTGTAAGATTTCAAGTCAGAAAAACAAAAATAAGCCATGTCTTGGTCGGACCGTCATATTGAATTTCCAGATTATTGGACATAGTTCGAAAAGGTAGCAACCAATCGCTCTAAAATTTTGTACAGAAGATTTTTATGATATGAATTATATTTATATCATAAAGGGTTCAAGTAATCAGCATAAGGCTGATTATATATTTTATGTTTTCCCGTATAATGAGCCAAGGAATTACCCCTTAAAGGATTAGCATTTCAAGCAGTTACTGATCAATCGGGCGTCCAGTGATAAATATCCAAGAGGAAAACAAGAAACGGTAGGTAGAGTGGGGGAGGAATCCCAACGGTTTTCGAGATAGCGGTACTTGATGGTTTTTCAGTCGATCGTAAAAGCCGTATAGCTCAAATAACACAAATACTGAACAAATCATGTTCAGTATTTTGTGCTATAACGTAGAGAACACTAGTGGCACTAACTCTCTTACTCCCTTATTCCTCTTCGTTTAGGAGTTACGAAAGGTTTTTTATCCCTTTTTCACATAAATACGCAAATTTCTCAGAAAAAAGAAGCTATAATTAATATTCACTTTTCTTGCATAATTTGGCCTTCATCATAAAAAAACCGGACAAATTCAGGTTGAACTCGCGTGGAGAGGGTTCCGTACCAGGTTTTGTTAAATCTGACCCAAATTTGTTTGTGGTAACTAAAAAAGCTATATATGGTACCGGATTGTAGAGGAAAATTGCTGAATATATTGTCTGTTGTTGAATTTTGTCTTATCGCATATTCTTGAGTTCGTGGACTAAGACCAAGGATAAAAGGTATTCCGATATTTCACGTTTTGATTTGTTACGCACAATATTGAGAGATTTACCAGACTTCTTATAGGTTTTCCTATAATCTATAAGTAAAGAACTATTTTCAGTATTTTTTCAAAATTGTAGGCTCAGTAGTTTCGATGATAAGGGGGGGAATGCCAAATTTCATCTATTTTCTTGAATAACTTTAAGACTATTTATTTTAGAATTATAAAAAAATATATTTAAGACAATATAAAAAAATACATTTCATTTGATATGTCGCATGGTACAGTTTGCAAAACTTTTTTTTTTATTTTTCTAATTTGGCCCCCAATAAGTGACCTCCATATTCAAAATTCATTTATTTACGTTACACGTCCGTGTTTGGGTCGTCGAAATTCATATGTACAAAATTTCAACTTAATCGGTCCAGCAGATTCGGAACAAATTGGCTGTGTCAGACGAACAGACAGACACGAGTGATCCTATAAGGGTTCGTTTCTTCATTTGGACGTACGAAACCCTAAAAACAACGGAAAAATTTTGAAGTGGCGTTATCTCGAAAACGGTTAAGATTACCCCCCTCCCTTCCCACAAAATTTTTTGTTTGTCTTATGGAGACCTACCACTAGATGCCACTACCTGAATTGCAAAAGTTAATAAATAATTTTTTGATAAAAATATGTCTATTTTCCTTAAAATGCGAAGGTCTCCATTTCCATTGCAAAATATCTGCAGGCAATAGTTTTAGGAATTTTAGGCTACGTATTTATATATGCCAATTTCTCTGACATTTTTGTTCATAAATGTCGAAATAGAGGACGTGTATCCTGTACTTATATCCTGTATTCCCATTAAGTTAGATTATGAGCAGATTACATCATCGCAGAAATTCCGACACGTTAGCTTTTAAAACAGTCCTACACGTCACCCGGAGATTTGATAGCATCATTATTTTTGATATGCGACTACTATAAGTATTTTGGGACGTTTAATATTTGCACGCTGGCTATTATTTGAAATGAAATATTCTGGCTAAACAAGCATGTGGCTCTCTATATAATAATCCACACGTTTGTTGGACCGGTTGGCTTGTCAATAAAATATTTCCTGGTACTCTACATCCACTAATACTGTTTATTGAGAACATTTATGCAGCCAGAGTGTGAAATCCGGAGTTATGGAATTTATTCACATTTGGAAAACTCCATTTTATGCATTCCATTCTTATGCATACCTCGACCTTTTATTATCGGGGAGCATTAAGTGATTTTCGCTTTTATATGGAAAGCATTTCCCCCTTCTGGATGCAATATCATAATTTAATTTAAGCCATAGGCTAATTCCTTACTTTCGGAGCCAAGCTGTCATAACTTAAGTTCATTTTTCAAAGTAAATACATATGTCGTGCTAACCAAACGCAAACGTGTCACTGTTTTGCAAGCCAAAAACTCCACCGAAACTGTCCGGCTAAGTTATCTTCGTCATTTTGACAAAATTTTTGTCATTTGTCTTCCCAAAAGTTTATGTGAACAACTTGACCCCAAATGGGAAAAGGAAAGTTAGAGAAATGAGGGTTTGATATCAACCCCAGCTGAGGTGGGATTTTCATAATTAATTAAGGGGAATCGGAATACAATTTTCGATAGTGCCGGCATTCTAGTACTAGTTTCAATAGTGGCAGAATTTCTGCACTACATACAGCATTATGGTCACTGCAGGAAAATACTAGGAAACCTAAAATTTTTCAATTTATCCCTTGGCTACATAACAGAATCCTTTCAGAAAACGACTTTTCTGATGTCTCCTCTACTGTGAAGGAAGTATACACAATTGAAACGAAAATAAAAATTATGATAAATGCGGCAAATGGTCTATAAATCCTGTCTCAGCTGACACCCTTGCATGTCATTTTATGGATGATGGTATATTTTGGCTCATAACGCAGATCCCATGGAGGCCAGAATGCCAGAATCTGGAGCTGTTTATTTATGCCTGGCTACCGAGGGAGCCTTTATTTGTTGCACTAAAGAATTGGTTGCAAATGTAAATGTATAGATTCTGATAGTTGGGAATTTAATTCACTGAAAATTTTTGGGTCCTCATATATTTTAAACAAATAAATTATTTCGGAATTCCCGATGTTCAAATCGGTTGTAATTTCTCTCAATAAAATTCACTCAAACTAACCGATGTTAATTCTTCAAAGAAATTAATCAGAGTTGTTATCTGACTGTATTTTTTTAAATTCTATTGTCCATTGGAAATTTGAACAAAAAATCAGTTTTTGGCGAATATCTTCCCAACCTTGGCATAAGTCTATGTCTTATGATCCATTACCGAATACCGAATTTTTCTTTGGGATATATCCTTTGACAGGAGTTAAAAGGATAATTTTGTAAATTTTCCTATAAATTCAAATATTTCATAACATAACGGTAAACAATACGTATTTCAAACTTGGCCCATATCTAGATAATAAACTCCTCTATAGAGTCACAAAATTATTTTTCGGAAATATCCTTTTATAATGGATATATTGTACGAAATGCACTGCAAAAATGTTAACTTAATTTAAGGATAACTTATACTTGTCTTCTCCTTTCCTTGTTATTTATGGTTTAGCTTTCGGGATAAGGTTTTTAATATGCAGTAAAAACGTTTGAAGAAGATCGCTTTGAAGCTTTTTAGTACGATGACGCCACAATGGAAGTTTTTTTGCGATAATTTCATCTTTAAAACCCTCCAGCTGATCTCAAAATTTTAGGTGTGAGCATTCGTGTCAGGATCCACAAAATTGTCGGAGTGGCTTACTGTTTTGTGAGTGTATCCGTGCTTTGATAGTTATTTTCTGTACAAGGTATATTATTTTATGTGTTTGCTTATAAAATAAATGGAATGAATTAAGGGGTTAGGCCACTCTAGGATTTTCAAAAAACCGATTTTTTTTTTGTATGTTAAAAGGTACCTTAGCATCTGTAGAATTATATTCCAAAAAATTATGTCCGTCGAAAATTCCTAAGTATTCGATTTTCGTATTCTAGCGCAACTCCTATTGACCAACAGTATCATTTCCTGACTTTCTACAAACCTTAAACGCGTTTATCTCAAAACTACATTTTTCAAGTCGGCCGAACCCATAACTCAAACAAATTTCAACCGATTCATTTGAAATTTTAACTGTACATTTAGAATTACGTTTTCTAAGGAACTACGTAGGATTTTTAAATTATATTACATAGTTCCTTTTTTATAAAAACAATTTCCTGACGATTTTCCCATGGCATTTTATACTTTTTGATTTAGAAATGCGCCATTTTTACAGAAAACAATATATCAAAAAAATCCTACGTACTTCTATAGCTATTCCTATATATAATCGAAAAAACTTTGGTGTCTAGTCATAACTCAAAGATTACAGGAGCTATTGGTCCGGCCGTTGATCTTCCAGAAATAGAGGTGTCATCGAAAAAATGCTGCATAGTCGCCATTTTCACATATATCGCCGTAAAACAATTGTTTTGTATTGCTAACTACATGTACAATAAAACACCTCTTTTGTAAATCCGATTTATTTTATGGTTTTGCTGAAAAAAAAATCACGAAATATGCCCTTTTTTTGGCCTCTAGGATGGCCTAACCCCTTAAAGAAATCAGTGCTTTTTAGGACTAGCAGGTAATTTTAAGAGTAATATTAAGAGTAAATTTAAATGTATGTATTACTCTTGAGAAAGGAAATTTTTCGTACAAGGTAAATTTGAATATCTTTTTTCTTAAAGATGCTGAAAACCAAGAAGAAAATTAAACAAGCGTAAAGTTCGTTTTAGAAAAACTACACACAAAAGAGTAAAATGTATTAAGGCAAATTCTTGTTCAAATAATGGTTTGTAATATCCCTTTTTAAAGTCATATGAAATCAAATTTGTTTATTATTCGTTCACAAGATTATCATTTCATTACTGCAGTAAAAAATGTTTAGAAAGTTTGAGAGAATAAAGCAAAGATATTTTTGCACATACAATTATTTTATTGTTTATAAAAATGAAGAAAAAAATCCATCACTGCTAGGGATCGAAACCCCACGTTGTCAATTACAAACATTCACACGATTAAATCGTTCAGACCTCTGGACCAAATTCCAAATGTGTTTCAAAAAAATCAATTTAAGCTTTCGGCAGAGATTTTAATTTATTACAGTAACACAATTATCAATTTTTATCACTGAATATTTTACCATATTTCATCACACAAATTCATGAAAGAAAAAAGACCCTGTTATAAAGAAGATATGAACTCGCTTGATTCCGTACGAGAATCGCTTCAGTAACTATTCAACCAATTGACCTACACGTATCACTTCACAGAGCATTATTTATTTGTTGTTATTTAACGTTTAAATTTAACGCTTTAAATTATCTTCATTCAAATTGGAAAATCACATCAACTTCTTAAATACTCAATCGATTTCATTTTTTACGATTCAAGATTTGTACAAATATGTATTGACACAAAAACGGAGGAGATTCGGGAGTTATGAATTCAGCAATTATAAATATTTTAAAAAAGCAAAGTAAAATTTACATATCTTTTGAAATATCCTTTGCTGTGTGCTGTTTACGGTTTCAATTTCTGGTTAACCCACGCCGGTGGTCGAGTGGGCAGAGGCGCACGTTTCTTTCCTGTTGGCGTGGGTTCGAATCCCACACAGGACACGGCGATTTTTCTGGATACCAGTGGTTGAGACAATTCTACTGACAAAAATTGTAGTTGTGAAGCTACTGGGATATTGCGCAGTTATTACTGTGAAAGTATTCTTTCATTCCAAAAATTGGGGCTCACTTGCAACATTTATCAGGTTAAAATTTCCCAAGCTCCCCTTTCCTAAATTTCCTTCCGTCTGAGCTGTGCTGTGAGCATCATAGGGTTGTTCCCTGAGTTTAGACAACACCTTAACAAAAATGACTCTTATTTCTTCCTTGGTAAATGATACCTTCATTCCTGGTTCTTATTTGTTTTCTTGATATTATTCTATATTGTTTTTTCGTTTTTCGTTCTTGCATTCTTGGTTTCTTGAATATCTTTGATTCCTTCAATATTTCCTTGAGTTGCATTGTCTGCGATTCTTCTATATAGATTTCTTGATTTCTAAAGTTGCTTGATTTCTTTGGAATGCCCTTTTGGCTGTAATCCATACTAATATTATAAATGTGAAAGTAACTCTGTCTGTCTGTTACGCTTTTACGCCTAAACCGCTGAACCCATTTTGATGCAATTTGGTACAGAGATAGATTAGACCTCGGAGAAGGACATAGGCTACCTTTTGTCGCGAAGGGGGTTAAATAGGGGATGAAAGTTTGTATGGGAGTCCGTCATTACTGAAGATACAACCATTGAAACTTTGTATTTAGGTGCGTGATAAGAAATAAATAAACTTTTTTTCAAGGGTTTTTGAAATTTCCACCTACATGGGGGTGAAATAGGGGATGAAAGTTTGTATGGGAGTCCGTCATTACTGAAGATACAACCATTGAAACTTTGTATAAATAAACTTTTTTTCAAGGGTTTTTGAAATTTCCACCTACATGGGGGTGAAATAGGGGATGAAAGTTTGTATGGAAGTCCAAACAAATCTGTCTATGCTTGCTATATTTATCGGAGAGATATACATGTTAAGAAAATGCACCCGAGACATGTGTGGAAAAATAGAGTACTTAAACATTTGTCGTCTAAACATACACGCGCCGCGAGCGCGGGACTCGCCATGCGCCATACACAATGTACGCGGCGACTGTGGCTTGGTAGCGGCGCGGCGTAGCGTAGCGAGGGAAGCATCACTAAGTGTGGCTACCCGAATGGACAGATACGTGAGGGCAGACGAGTGTGCCTCACGTAGGTGAATATTATAATTTTGCCCTGTAACGATTTCGATATGTTTACAGGATTTCTTGCTTTCGTTAATGTTCTTCGCTAAAATACAGTAGTTTTGTTTAATATAAAGTTCTTCCGCTTTTTTGATAGGTATTTTGCTTATTTTTATTATTTCGACGTATTATTTATGCTTCTGATATGCCTCGCAAACGCAAATATAAATCTGGCCCGTAGTTCCAGCAGAGCTCGAAGGATGGAAAAATAAAAAGCGTAGTTTATAAAAATGTGTTAATATATTTACAGTAAATCACAGCAGTTTGCAGTTAGTTTGTATATGTATTATTTGCAACATTAGTATCCTAAAAATAAAAATGCTGCCCAAAATAACTATTCCAAGCGGACGAAGTCGCTGGCAAAGGCTAGTATTTAATATTTTGTTCTGTTTTCTGATTGACTTCTCAAATCGGAATGAATTGATTTTTGATGTGATAATTCAATTTTTTCCTGATTTTCAGAGATCTACTCAAATAATGAACATTTTCGGTTATAAAGTTTTCGCTGTACAGAGTTTAAACCTTTTCCTGGCTATTTCCTCTATGCGTCGCTAGATGTTGTTATCGACAATTTGTGTATTTGTGTTGCTCTTTTTGTAATTTGAATTTGAATTTTATTATTTTTAATTGAATTATATTCTAGTTTGTATTTTTTTCAATTTTATTTTGTTCGTTTTAATTTGATATTTGTTAAGCATTTATTTTTTAATAAAACAGTCTAAAATCATATCATGTTTTCGATTGACCGTTACATAGACTGAACACTCTCTCTTCCAATTATAATTATGAATAGAAAAATTACATGGTTCAGCATTTGCTTGTAGGTTAGCTGCTCCATGTTAACTATAGGGCTGCCGGTAACAGCCAACCACCTGCTCGCCAACGCCGGACATTCGCACAGAATGTGCTCTGCCGTCTCAATATCCTCTAGACACAGGTTGCACATATCATCCT
>QYTT01082340.1:0-27455 GCA_006980735.1 Dasypogon diadema
TCCTCTACAGTGAGATCACGCATCATTTTTTTTTGTTGTTCAAATATTGACGCCTTTTAAAAAGCTATTGAGATCAACGTGAACAACACAAGTGTTAAATATATTTGTTTTTGTTTTTGAACAAATTATTTTCCGGCAATGATCCGGAACCTTAAACTTTAAATAAAAAAATTTCCTAGACTTCCTCATACTAATTAAATCAGGTTCCACTACTGTGCCGTCATTCCTATAACAAATCAAAAAGGTTTCCAAGAAATTATTGGCTTGTGAGATGACAAATTAGAAAATAAATAGTAAACTTTAAATAAATCTTCCGGGTGTGGAGATGTGCGACTTTTTTGAATAAGTTAAAAAATTCTTGTTTTCAAATGTTTTGATGACAATTCAAAAGTTCTTCTATTTTAAGTTAGACTTGGACCCAAAGACTTTGACGATAAATATAGATAACGCAATTTCTTAAATAATTTATTTAATATTTCTGATTTAATTATGGAGGAATATTTTTTTTCTTTTGAGATGCAAATGAATTGTTTTTACAAGGAAATATTCATCACAAGTTTGTGAAATTTTGTGGTACTATAATAGCATAATTATGTTTTTTTATACTCTAGATGTAGGCCAAAGAACACGTAATTTTTCTTTTGGTTCACTGGAACTTTGTTTAACTCTCTCATAAAAAATTATTTTACGATTTAAAGATATTTAAAATTTCACTCATTAAATAAAAGTATCTGCTCATTTCCCGCAAATTTATAGAAATTTTCTGAAATATTCGTGATGTAACTCACAATTCACTCAAATGGAGCCTACATTTTCTTAGAAAGGCTGCTACGTTTACTTTAGACCACAGAACTAAAAATCGAACACTTTTTAAACAAGGTTTTGTCGTTTTTATATCAATACAAATAACATTACTTAAACTTAAAATTACTAGTTTATTAATTTCTAAACAAATTTAACAATTCTTAAAGTGCAGCTTATGTAAAATAGTTGATGCCCCGACGCCCACACCCCCACCCTGTTTATTCCGCCACTTATCACGTTAATCCTTAGAAAAAGCAATGACAGAATCAGTAATAAACAAAATTTCATTTTTACTGATAGTTGTTGGACTTAACTGCATTCTTAAGTAGTCATAGACTAACTTTGAATATCTAACATCAGTTGCTTAGGGGCTTAATGTGATAAATGGATACCCTCCTTTAAAAATCGTTAAGCATAAATGTCATCAGAATGTTCGATTATTAATAAAAATGAAACTGAATTCCTTTCCTCTCAAGGTAACGTAGTTATTATACTATAATTATTACCCGTTAATGTTTGTATTAGTAGTGATTTTTCGTGAGAAACATTTAACATTGTTTTAATCCGTCGTGTTGCACTTACCTCACTTGCTATCGGGTAGCACGTTTTACAGTTTGACCTTTATTTATGTAAATTGTAATCTGTGTGTGACGGAACCGGGGAAATAATTTCAGAAAACAAAGGTATATTTATTGATCGGAAATTCATGATTGCATTTACATTTTCACAGCAATTTCCAGTAATTTTCGATATTTACACGTAATATGAATTAACATTCCAGGAAGCACATTACTGTGGATTATTATTGGACCTGATTAGTTGTAAGAGTAAAGTATGAAAAGAAGTTGGTGAAACAAATAAGTAGTAAAATATTCATATGAGGTGTTTAATAATATTAATAACAATAACTTCCATTATGTCATGCGGAGTTCTTATTTGGATCTACAACTAACTATAGTGAATTCCGAATTTCTTTATATGCATCATTATATTCTTTCTTAGGATATAGCAAAAGTTCAGGTGTTGTCGAAGCACACTCTTGACTGATAATAAAAAAAAAGATAAAGATAAAGTGGAAAAGGGTGGATAAGATCAAGGAATTGAGTCAAAAACGTACAGATGCACTTGAAATAAACGAAAAATATTTCATCAGAATCGAAGGAGGTAGCGATAAAAGATAGGAAGATAACCAACATTACGACGGTATTCCAGAAAAAGCCAGAATATATTTGGCTTTAGATGCATTGAGAATAAGATGGTCTACCCTATTTAGTCACATGATTTTAGTTGTTTTGATTGGAGGTGTCGATGCAGATCCTACAACAACTGCGGCGTATAGTCAATAGGGAAAACAAAAGATGGTAGTCTCTTCCACATTTGAATAGAGTGGTCAGAAAGAAAACTTTCAATCCAAATACGTACAGAAAGGTAAAAACCAAATGCTTGGAATTTGGTTAAAAGTGCAGAATTCCAAACTCTGTGGGAGACCTTCCAGATGTTCAACACAACCATCGCTTACATTTCAAAGCTATGGAGGCAGTGATACCAGCGCTCGGTAAGGATTGTCATCAGATCACTAACTGAATGCCAGATTTTTTTTGGCATAAAAGCGGTTTTAACAAATTTATGTTTTCAATATAAATCAATTTCGTATATATACATGTATTGCTACATATAAACCATTTCCCATTTAAGTACAACCTTTTACCAATTAATCGAAACTAAAACCCAATAGAGTGGACATGTTAAATGAGTCTTTCCCAATGGGTTTAAAATTAAACTTTTTCTCAGATACAAAAAACTTTTATTCATTTAAATTAAACACTTTTTTATTTGATTTAAACCATAAGTTTATACATCTTTATTTCATCAAATATTAAGGAATTGATTACATTAAAGATCAATCTGCTTTATTTCTTTAATATGAAGCGTTGAAAAGAGAAGCAATAAACAAAATTTCAAAATTTATCTAACGTTTCCAAATGAAATGAATTACATGAGCAGGATCGGAAATTTCATAATCGCAAAGTAAAATGCTTTGAGCCGCCTTGGAAAAATATATAGCCCAAAAAAGCGTGCTTATGATTTTTAAAAAAACTCTGCACCCAGTAAGCTTAAAACTTAGCCTTATCAACACGAAAGCGCCCAATCTTGGTCCGGATCGAAAGCCGTATCAGCCATCGTGAATTAGGTGGAAGGACGCGGGGTACTTCATCAATTGTTCATTGATAAGAGTCTCAAAAACCTTAGCCAGAATAGAAGTGATTGTTATTGCTGTGTAGTTAGAGGGATTGCTTGCTACTCCCTTTTTAAGAATTGGCTGAGCATGGGAAACCCCCCATGACGATGGAAAAGTAACCTTTAAAATATGATAAATGAAACATTTTCTTCAGAGGTTTAGTCAGGAAAAAGGGGTAGCACTTTGGAAACAGTAGCGACATAACATCAAGTCCAGTGGCTTTGAAAACATGGAGTTCCACTAAAACTTTATAGACCTCTCATGAGTTATAGACGTAACCTTACTCGACTGATGTTACGAGAATCTTGGACAAACATGTGAGGAACATTTCCACAAATATCAAGTTTAATCGTTCTCGTAAATATTTCTCTAAAATTTCATAAAATCTTTCCCACAAATAAAAGTGTCTAATCAGTATTCTCACTTTCGTGGTTCGTGGTCCAATATTATAAATACTTTTGATATAATAAAAAGTTAGTTAAAATGAAGCTTAAGTCTTTTCGTTAACTCTTTTGATTTCTTTTCTTTTTTAACTGAAGTTAAATAACTTTATATAACTCGTGTGCAAAATTGAAAGGGCTCTTGATTGGTATTATACGCAGAAGGAGCAGCTGGAACCTATTTACTAGATCAAGCAAGCTTTCTTCAAGATATTTATATAAAGCACCCCATTCTTTACTGTTCCAGTGGCCGAAACGCCGCCCTAGTATATTTATAAATAAAAATAAAATCCCAGAAAATTCAATTCAATAATAAAATATATCAGAAACCTGAAGAATTTCAATAATACATGATCTTTAATTCATCACATTTGGGTTCATTTATCACATCTGCTCATTTTTAGAAGAAATGAAGTGTAATATCTTATAACCGCGTTTTTGTCAACATTACTTTGAAGAAATTCTTAACAAAATTCAAATAATGTAAACGAGCTACATAAGGAAATGTAAATAATTACTTTTCTATCCAAATACTTATTATGAAGCGAACAAATAAAAAAAATATTCCAATGTGTACTTTTCCAATTTATCATTATTTGAAAATGCTCAAAAAAACAACATTTACTTTTTTGATAAAATGAGTTGTTTAGTGAATTTGTGTGAAGTGAAGTGAAATTTGTATCGACCCGTTATTAAGAAGTTTGAGATCGAGAAAAAAAAGAGTACAAACACCTAACAAAATGTGAATTTATTTGATTTTCTACTTTTAAGTACTGCACTAGAAATTAGTGTTCTATGTTTCATCAGTGTCATATTTCGCAGAAAATCAAACTAATTTTAAAACTTTACTAAGCCCAATTAAAATTGAATCATTATTGATTTCCAACCTATTAAGAGGCTGTTATTTCTGCGAAAAGATAACTTTAATTACCTATAAATACTTAAGACTCAATTGTTTATTTACGTGCGCAGAGTCATAATTAAAATTGGAAGATGCTGGAATCAGGACAATAATAATAAGAAGTATTTAAATTAGATAAAGTGATTGTGTATCGAATTTCTCAGTGATATTGGGAGTTTTTTTTTAAACTTCTAGATAGTAACGAGTTACGCGACCGTCGCTTACCCAACGTTATCAGAATGTATGATAATTATTATGAAAATTGAAAAACGTTATCTCCCATCAGATAGAAGACGTGTGGCACGCATAAGCCTAATTTGGTTCCTTTAGGCAATCTTTTTTAGATTCAGATAATTTATTACTACGCCTAATATTACAGATTGATTACTTTTGCTGATAGTTTTAAAATTTTAGTAGCGTATCTCGTCTGGTTTTTCCAGAGCATGAACATAATGTATTGTTACCTCAAGTCTCAATAGATATCTTGATCGACAACTTAACAGATATAATCTTTCAGTCGTAAATTAATTACTGTAGCACATGCTGAGAAGAGCTTGGGTTTCCTATGAGTTGCTGAATGAAGTGCTTTAATGTTGGGGCATTATACAATCCAAAAATTTTACAGACGATAAGAAAATTAAATAGCGATCTATTCTTTTAATTAGGTAACTGTAACACAATAGCTGCGTTGATCAAAAATTAATATTTTGTTGGACCTTGCCATGATTTTATAACAGCTTCCATACGTGTTGGCATTGAATTGCCCACCTTTGTACAAATTTCAAAATCAGTAGTTTTCCATTCTAATGTCAACGAATTTTTCAACTCTGTATTTTTATGAATTTTATGTTTACGTAGTTGGATTTTAAAATAAACCCTCTATGGGATTAATATTATGTTAACTGTGATGCCTAAAATTCCACGAGGTTTCAATTTTTATTCGAGTTAAGGAATAATAAATTTTCTAATATTTCAATCATTTCTACCGCTAAGCAAAGCCTATGGGACTCAATCTTGACCGCAAAAGGAAAGCGCAAACCGGCAATGACAGGTTGCGCTATGAATTTAAATAAATAAAATGCCGATGCATATAAAATACAGCGAACCGAATAGCGAAAAGAAAACAATACCCAGTCATAGAATTAATGTCAGTACAGGGCTTATGGGATTATCTACTTCCTTTACTGTCGTGTTTCTTCCAAATAAGTACATCTTACTCAGATTCTTGCTTAGTTGCTAAATTATAGTTATCACACCCCAAAGTCATGAAATAAGCACAAAGAGGAATTCGAAAATCTTCCTGCTTAAGCTTCTTGCTTTTCGCGGCTAGTTGGACTTGGACCTGGATCCTGGAAGCATAATCTGAGTCGCGAGCATAACCCCGCTTCTTACCACACTCCTATTACTTCTGTGCATTTTTCGAGCGTTGGATACCAAAATATACTCGTCAAAAAAGGCGCATTCGGTTGTTTGCTTGAAACAATCGATTATTATCGTCTCCTTACCGCACAGCTTCCTTTCCACTTATCTTTTGACTTTGAGATCCGTTTCTAACCATGCTCTCATCTTTTTTATTTTTAATTTGCATTCGATTGAAGATAATGGTGCTGCCAGTGACACATTTTAAGCGATTAAGTGTCATTTGATGGCATTTATATTGCGAGTTGCGTTTGATTTGATAAGAATGGAAATTGAGTAAATAATGTTGCAACGTGTAATTCCCCATAAACGCTGTACTGACATTAATTCTGGAGCAGAGTATAAATAGTTATTTTAATAAAACAAAATATATCTAAGACCATTTCGCATGCCTTTTACCTATCCACGAAACAAATATAACCTGCTCTAGCATTAAATTGAGATTTTTCGTTAATTTTCCTCATAGAAAGAAATCTCACGTCCGTAATATATTTTTCTGAATTTCCTGAAAATTTACAGTTATACTAACTTTTGCTTTTGACATTTATAACTACTTGTGTTTTAAACAAATAATAAATAAAAAAAACTTTTAGACCTGTGCAATTAGCACAGTTCCAAAATCAAGCTCGATGCTCTGAAGTTTACTTCCATTTTTGTCACGTCTGTAATTGTATCTAAAATGTTAATATCTTTTTTGTTAAAAAATAGAAACTTATTTACATTTATCTGAATATTTCAATACGAGATTTACCCGGAAAAATTGAATCGAAATACTCTCACTTTAATTCTTCGTAGATATTGAAAGGATAGTGCGTACGCTTGTCACGTCTGTCATTAAATAGAAATACCCATGTTTAAAATTCTTGAGCATATTCTTAGGACAAAATGGCAAAGCAGGTGTTATGCATAAAATGGCACAGGCATATTAAGATTCAAAAGTGTGAACTGAAAGAATATATTGATTTATATTAATAGAAAAACTGATGGCCAATCCTGGAGCCATGAATCAATGCACGAGGTAATTGAAGCTATTCAATAAAATAAAATGGGTTAGGTATTAGCAGCTAAAATACTTGGTGTCCCCCAAGCTACTCTTAGAAAACATGCATTAGGTAAAGGCGAAACTTTAGAGCCTAATACCAAACGGTTCGGAAGATACAAGCTGACGTTCTTCCTTAATTGAGAATTTGAAATTTCTAGAAACTCAACTTTTTAGCGCCACTCGTAAAGCAACTCAAGAGCTTGCCTTCCAACTAGTAGAAAAAAAGAGTTTGCTCATAATTTTGATTCAGAAAAGGAAAGAGCTGGAAATGGCATGCATACACCTGAACTTACTTTGGCGGCCAAGGCTCAGGCTTTTAATTACATTTACCAAAAGTCCGCAAAGAACAGAGAATTTGTTCTTTGTTAGTGTTTTCAGATGTTCCCATTTGTGTATTCTGGCGTGTAATAGAGAGAGAGAGACGTACTACCTGTAGTGATGAGATGTATTTGGAAATAGTAATAAAGTTGTTTTCTGTTGTTACAAACTCCTCTTTAACTGAGCAGCACACTCACTAGTGAGATAATGAATCTGTTAGTGAGCAGATATCAGCGACACATATTTTTTTGGTCATTTCCTGTGTAATGTCCAGTGCTGACATAACAAATTTTGAAAGCCTTGATGTAAAAAAATTCGAATCAAAGTCACTAAAACCTGCAAGTTCTGCATTCACTTTTCCTAGTAATTGCTACACAGCAATATTACCAGTTCAATGCCATGAGGTCATTAGCATATTGGTTATAGTATCTCTGCTTAGCGATTATTTGCTATTAAATTACAATTTAAATTGTACGAGTATTAATGAAATAAAATCAATTTTCAGGTTACTTTTTCTGTCCCCCAAGGTCAAGTTCCGATCTCTGACCACTTTTTCCAGAGCAGGAATAGCCTTAGCAGCAGTTGAACAGCTACGAAATTTCAAGTAAAGAAAGTAGTACGAATTCTATTTTAAATAAGAATTCAAAAAAAAAAGAATTAGTTTGGACTTTTATTGTATATATCCCAGTATTACAAATGGCCAGTTATTACTTAAATATATAATAGTGTTGTTTTCATTTTTTCAAAGTAGGCACAAACAGTTAAGAAGAGTTAAATCATGATAGATCACTACATAGATTTCCTATACATTAGGCATTTTCATCTCATACCTGTTTGTGCAAAGAATTAACCAGGAATTTCAGAAGTGTCTTACAACCGACAAGTGGAAATATTTCAATTTGCAGTTCATAATCTGCCAAGAAGTGCCAACTCATACTTAATTGACGATGAATGGCACAATATTCAATGCAAAAAAAAAACAATACTTGACCTAAGCTAACAAAAAAAAATTCCCATTGTAAGCAAAAAGTAAACACTTGAAGTCTCAGGGAGTTACAAGAACCCCGGCAGCGATAACTACATGGATCTACTTTTTTTTCTTTAAATTTTTGATAAACGACAGGTCGTGATGAATGCAAGGCAGAGATATCTGAGTAAATAACAAGAGGAATTATCCATTTGTTTAATTGCAAATTAACAATGCTTGTAATTTCCTACTCTAGACGCAAAAAATTGTGACATTGTTAATTGTCACACGTTTAAGGTCGACAAGCCATAAAGGCCTTAAATAAAGTGTTTTATCAGTGCAACGGTCCCCAACTGGCCGGGTTCCTTATCCCATGAGAAGAATGTCTGATTATCGTTTGAAATTGTAAGCGAAACGGATTATAATAAGATAGCTAAGCTATCCACTTCACTTTTTATGGTGGGAATTTCCGTAAAAAACTCTCATAGTGATTATCACTATTTATGACGCTGAAAACCTGAGTATCGAAAGGTAACATGCATGTGCATGGTATCAAGATAACTAGAACCGTAAACAAAAATTTGAAAAGTTGTTTTTAATAAGCTTAAATGCTTTAGACCCTGGATTTGAATCGCCCCAGTTTCTCTCAATGATCGGGTATTTTTTTTTGCTAAAAACAAGATTAGTTCATTCATAGAATCTATTGGAGCGAAATAACTGGAAATGTTAGATATCAGAATTTCTAAGATATTGAAATTAAATGCAATGCAAATAGCCTATTTGCTGTTGCGAATTAGACCAGTATGGTTACGGAAATATTTAGATAAAGTAGTACTGAATTTTGGATACCTAAAAACCCACAAAACGTTGTAACGCATATTTTTAAAATGTTTTCATTTAGCTACAGGTTTTTCACATTAAGTTCACCCTTTTGCAAATCAAATTCACACTTTTGCAAATTAAATTCACCCTTTTGCAAATTAAATTCACCCTTTTGCAAATCAAATTCACTCCTTTTGCGTGATCTTGTTGGTCAGACAAGGCACACTCTACTTTTTTTTACCACCATATTCTCCAATGCTGAACCCAAGAGATATGTTAGCCGATTCTTTAAATCGTCAAAATTTGGTAGATGTAATTAATAACTCTGTTAGAACTGTTATAATTATTACATGAATATATATGTTAAGTTACCAGCTGCTGCTGCAGGAGAACCGTTATAGACTAGGTTATGTACATACAATGTATATTGAGTAATTATTATTATTGAATTTTCTGCACCTCGAAGAATTTCAAAAATGCATATCGTGCCTTTTTTAATTTTCATTTTCAGCATTTCTTCTAAAGGTTTACAAAAGGTGAATGACATTACGGCTGGAGTTCCGAAAACCAGAAATCTCAGAATTACTTCTAGCTTTACAAAAACATTCAACCGCCTTTAAAAAAGGTATCTAAACCGATTCAAAGTGAAAGAGGTGAAAAAAATTTTTTGACTTTTTCCTGATAACTTAAAAATCGTGACAATAGTGTATTTTTTTTTTAAAGTGGTATGTATTCAAATTAACTAAGACTAAATTATTAACACTCCCCCATCCCACTCCCTTTCTTGCCCTTATGTTTCTATATCATGTTTCATTAACTTGTGCACACTTATAAATTTTTCGTATATAAATTTATATAAATGTTAATACAAGTATATAAGCATTTGACGTAAAAAAAATTGTTTCACTCCTTCTGCTTTGAGTCGCCAAAAATCCTGTCCGGTATCTTAATTTAGTATATAATGGAGTGCCTGGTAAAAATTTAAAGTCAATCAGAGGGTTACGGTTTTCGGAACTTCAGCAGACATTACTATTTTATATAAGTCTATTATTTTTTATGAATGACCGATCACTTTACGTATATAGCAATTAATATAGTGCAGAAATAATCAATTTACCATTAATCGATATGCGGATATGCGTCTTTACAACGCGTGTTCAAATTTGTAGTCACTCATGCTATTGTTTGTAATTTTCCACTTTGAATAAAAATAATGGGAAACATTTACATATTTTAATTTATTAATGTCTCATAAGCTACTGGCTTTAAAAACAAATAGATGATTTCTTAGAATTCTACGCACACTCGTTTCCTAAAATTCCAGCTAATTTTAGTTTTAAATTTGAATACACAAGTGTATAAAAATGTAAATATTTTATTTGCTCAGAAAACGGGTAGGATCCGAATTCATACATGATTTATGTATGCCTTCCAACATACACTGGTTATAATTAATTACACTTTAACACGTTCAACGCGGCAATTAGCATAAAAGCTCACGAGAGAATTGCGTGTTAAAATGCATCTGCACTGAGAAAGCTTTTAAATGCCGGTTCATAGGGATAGACCGGCGGGTGCCGCGCTCAATGTGATAATATCGTCTATCGTGCAATGTTCCAAATAGAACAAGGTAATTTGAACATTTTTAATTTATTCATAGAAGCAATCTTTCCAGTATTTACTTTCGGGCGGTAAATAATATTAATTTGTTGATCAAATTAAAACTTACATGACTTCAGTTCAAAAATAGAAAACAGAAAATACTAAAGCCTCGAAATCTTTTCTATACAAAAAAATTATATTTTTTCAGTCATAGGTCAGTTCGTATTGAGTTACTTCTTTGGCAACATCTAACTATCTTTTACGTCAGTTCGCACAAAATATTGCATTAGCTGCACAAATATTACGAAAGATACCAAATCAAATATAGGTGAAATGCTAATAAGGTGGACTGTTGCCTATTATCTGGGATGAAACATGTTCAATTTTAGTGTAGATTACTTCACTGTTGCCTAACGCCTATAGATTTTTATTATTTTTGCTGAAGTTTTCCTCTTCTTGGAGCAAAGAAAAGAAAGTTAATTTCAGCATTGCTTTTGATGCATTGCCTACGAGTGTAGATATTTAATTGTTCACATTGATGACGGGCCGGTTATGGGTAACCTGAAGATTATGCAAATTTCCGATGTTCTTATTGGAATTATTTAGCATGCGAAATAGGAATATACCGGAGTCATGGCATTTATAGCTTCGATAAACGATTAGACATAGAAGGTCAGTAAGATTGCTTCTTTCTAATTTTCATGTCTAAAATGTGTTGCTTGTAAAAAACCGGCTTTTGATGAGTAAGAGTAAGTGTTTCCTTTTGTGTTGGCAATTTTAAAATCACTTTTCCACTTTCAATTTCTTTTCCTGTCACTTTCTAAATTTGCAACCTAATTATCAAATCAGGCTTCCATACAATTCTAAGATCGAATAGTTTAAGTTCTGATCCCTTTTTTTTCACAAAGAGGGGATTATTATTCGTGATTTTACTTTGTGACAAGCTTGTGTACAGTGAAGTCGGAAACAGAATATTTACTGGTATTTACTGTTGTTGAACAGAATTGCCTCAGTTATAAGGTACTTTTTGGATGGTGTCAAGTTCATTAAACCTTTCCACGACACATATAACATTCAACCATTTAGGAGGTCTCGGTTCAACTGTAACCGTTCTTTGAACTACAATTTTATCTCTGTTATCTTACTCTTTAGTCTCTGTTATCTTACTCTTTAGTCTCTGTTATCTTACCCTTTGCATTACTATGTCATTGATGCTAACGATTTCTGTTATTCTTCTGTGAAATTATTCATTACCGTGTTCATGAATTGCTCGATTTCGTACTGGGGAATTAAGAAACAAACACAAATGAATAAGAAAACGCAAATTCCTCTGGGACAATACTCTCTGCATTACCTTGCCATAAATATTCACTGTTATCTGATCCTTTACATGACCAAGTAATTGATGCCGACGACTTATATTTTTCTTCGATGAAATCATTCATTACCATATTCATCAATATCTGCATTTCCTACTGGATAGTGCTGAGAACATGTACCAAAGTTATCAGTTTAATAGTGTCTTTAATGAAGAAGAAAACGGCACCAGCTTTTTATCAGAAATACTTTTCACATATATGAATCAACATTCACAAAAACTAGAGTTGTAAATTTTTATAATAATCCGAGGGAATTTAGACACCAAGGTAGCTTCTCAATTAATATTTGATGTAGAATTATTCAGTATGATTCTGGGACCCCTAGCGTGGGCCGCAGTAAATAGCGTATGCTGTGAGATTTTTACGCGGCGCCACTAGCTCTTCGGAAGAAGATGTGGTTCATGCATGATGCCTTGGCGCTCCTACGCTCTTCTCTCGTTAAATCCAACAATATTTAAAATAATATCAATACTCAGGAGCAGCCTTAGCAGAAAGGACAATGAGGATGGGGCAGAAAAGGGATTAGAAAGTCGAGTGAAGGTGTTGCTGTACATTCTGCATGAATAACTGCGGCCTATAATCGACGGGCAAAACACAAGATGGTAGTCTGTTACATTCGTTCAGTTCAGCTCAAGAAGGATTCTCGTAATTTCACTGCTAGGGCTAGTCTCGAGGAAGAAAAGGCGAACACGGCTCGATGCGTGGACATGACACGTACGGCTTAATCTACAAGAAATTAGACCGATGATTTCTCTGGAACAATGCTCATTAAAGTAGCGATAAAAGATCATCAGACAAGCGACATTGTGTCGGTGCTCCAGAGAATCGATTTTGGAAGTAATCGTTTCGTCCGCAATGAGCTTAAAAGATTTTGGACTTTCTCCAAATTGCACAAAAAATTCCTAGAATGCAAGGTATATCGATTAAGATTAAAAAGACGAAATCACAAGTTGGGGTAAAAATGGGTGTGAGTCCCATAATGGTATTGATCCTTTCTTTTCAGTCAGTTCAACCCATATGTTTTCGGCCCTACCAGAAAGATATATTTAAAATGTTGTAATGCTGCCATCATCCATGCTGGTACCATGGACGATTTTCGTCAAAGTTACAATTCAAGTACAAAATTTTCCTGGCAGATATGGTTTCGTAATAGGGGCCTTGATAAAATTTCCTATGAAACTCACATGCGGCGGCATGACTATTGCTACTACAAAATTTATAAGTGTAATCTGCGATGCGATCTGTGATATTTGCGATCTTTTCTCGCTTTTCATCGGTATTCATTTTAAGCTGGGCAAAGATAAAGAAATAAGATTTTATTTTTTTGTAGTTTGTTTACACTTGTCGAATGCAAAGAAAGAAAATAAGTTTTTGATAAGCATTTTATCATTAAGCAGCGATCACAGTAAACTTGAGAAAGTGATAGAAATAATTTTAGCCAGATATAATTAATTAGAGATAATCTTGCTCGATAAATATAAGGCTAAAAACCAAGGAAAATTAAGACACTAATTACTAGCCTTAACGCATTGAACTAAAATTACCAAGAGAAGATTCCCAATACGAAATCTCTGATTTTAATGAAACTTAGCACAAATATTAGTCTTTATAAGATATTTAAAGAGCCGTTATCAAAACCTGTTCAAAATATATCCTTGGGAGCAAATCTTGGTCAATATCAAGTTTCAAATAAACCTGAATTACTATGCATATTTGTCCCGTTATATTAAATATATAGTAGATTTTTATGTGGGAGTTAATAAACCATTTGCGCTGGAATGATGTTCTATACCAGTCTCGATGTTTTTGGAAGGAAAGTGGATTTCTAGACGAATTTGAGATTTAAATATATGTCTATAGATATAATTAAGGGATCACATGTATTATTCACTATCTCCACGTTTTTCGTTAGCAAATATTAACATTACATCAAGTGTTTTGAATGCAAAAAATGTTATCCGCAATATGAACAAACAGAGGAAATCATTTATCTTGGTTACCAACCATGTGAGTTAACGTTTTAGTACAGTTTTGTAATTTCACCTGTATCTACAATAGTTGCTCTCTTAAGAAAATTCAAATACATTAATGAATGACGAATAGGTTTGCACTATTTAAATGAATGAAAATGTGAAAACTTTTTTAATAGTAGCAAAATTTTTCAAGCAATTAGTCATGAGAGTATCTATACTAAATTATACAACATAATCTAAATTATATTAATCCTGTCGTATTACTACACATAACAAGATACACATTGAAATTTCTTTCCAAAGACTTTGAGCCAGTGTTCGTACTTTTTCTATATAAGATTTTGTAAATTTCTTGGTATTTTATGCACTTTTTATTTATGAATTACATCAGTATATTTTTAATATCTTTTGCGTACATCATACGTGTGATTGGTTTACCAAAAAGCAGGAATTCTGATTTTACAAGAAAACTACAGTGTTTAATATAGGTAAGAATTAATTTATTCCACTAGCAGGTTTTTGTAAACTAATCGTAACACTTAACGAACGGGTTGTTTTTCTTTACCTTTCTCCCTTTCCAGACATTTTTGAGGGAATTAATTAAAAGTGGTTGCATATTACCAGAATTAACGACAATAAGGCTGCAACCACAGGTGTAAATGAATTAGAGAATAATGCAATGGAATCAGGATATGTGTAAAAACGTAAATTTACGTGATCCGTCCATTAAGTGTAAACATAATAATAGAAGTTATGTTCAAATTTAAAAAAAAACCGCCAAATGCAAGTCGTACTTGCACAATTATTGGCGTTTCGTGTCCTTTTTTTGAAAATTCTGTTAAGGAAAGTTCAAACAAAAAAAAGTGTCATAATTTTGACACCCCACACGATGACCTTGGACAAACTTTTCTTTCATTTCCCATTTTAAAATTAAAATTACAAAACTATAGCGTAAAAATTGAGTTCTTAAAATTTGAGTGCCCATCGTGATCTAACTACATAAGTACTGTAGAAAAGTTTGAGTAAGCCTCTGGCTTCTATGAATTGTAGAAAAAAAGCTTTTGACAAACTTTTCATAACCTAACGTCTTGGCATTATGGAAAGCCACGGAGAAAAGTTCAATCTTTAATAGTCAGCTTCAGGTTATTGCTTTTTCTACGGTATGCCACAGAGCAGTCACCTTGGACGTCTGCTGTTTGTATTATTTCTGAATGATTTGCTTCTACTTTTTCATAACTCGCATATTTTGGAGTATATTGATGACTTAGAAATTTTTAAGACAATTTCATCAGCCACTGATTCATAGCTGGTGCAGCTGGTGAATAAATATTTTATTGTATTCCGTTCCGATGCTTAAAAGTATGTAGGTAAATATTCTCTATTGTCTTTCACTAAGTGGTCTTCATTGTTCACATTTGACTACAAACTCCTATTTCAATTGTTGTCTCAATGTCAAAGGTCGATGGTTCTAATTGGTATTTCCTTTGACTCTTAGCATTCCTTTCGACAACATATGGATGATGTAATTAATTACATCGATTAATCGACAAATTCTACATCCGGTCCAGGGAGCTAAATGATCTTTATGTGTTGAGATCTTAGTTTCTTTGTAAAATTCATAGTTCATGAAATCCACTTGGCAGGATCTTAAATCTGGATCTACTTCCTCGGCTCTCACTTGCCAAGGGAGCACCTATTTCAGGGTTGTAAGTTGTTGTAAGAAACTCAAATTTCGAATTAACTCAACTCAATGATCGACTCAAATTGTGAGCTGAATCTAATTTTGAGTCCGCTCAGAAATGAGTCCGATCAATATTTAAGTTCAATCAAAATTTGAGTCCGCTCAACTCGGCTATGAGCAGACTCAAAATTAGCACTCCAGGGCTGATATCCCATGACATATCTGCACACGCAATTATAGGTGTGATTCTATTCTAAAAGGATATCAACAGGTGCAATAATAAAAATGGCATCGGAAACTAATGTCCATGTTAAACTTGAATCCATGGTAAAATTTATATTATATTTCCGGGATTGCCAGTAATTTTATTACCTGCTTGTTATTGATCTACGCAGTCTACTCAAGATCGCAACTGCTACAATAACAGGAATAATTGGCTCGACAATGCTAAAACAAAGGTCTCTACGTAGAAATTGGGCATGCAAAACAAGTTCGGATTGCTCAAAACCCGCCGTAATTCGCGGGCGGGAATTCCATATATTCCATGTTATTTTGAGAATTAATAACCAAGGCACACTTCACACTCCACCTTGAAATTATATAACACATTTCGCACTCCAGACTAAACAAGCAAACAGAAGACAGCTGCCCCCGCAAAGATTTGACAAACCAAAGCAAAAGCAGTCCGAGTCCGGGAGTACGGGAGGTAGAGGTTCTTTCACTTTTGATTCATATCGCCGCTGGGTTGTTGGCACTCGTGCGGCCAATGGCCAAGTCAAGATGTGCTGACAAATGACTAATTCAAATTGATATGCTGCCTATGACAGCGATACTATATACAGGTTTTATAGCCTTCCGGCTAATACGAACGCCATTTGAAATCATCACCCGATTTAACCAGTTTTCATAGTGCCCCAATTCCCATACCTAACAGGTTATTTATCTTATATGCGACTTCATGCAACTTTCTTTGCAGAATGCGGTCTGACTTGGTTTTAATAAGTGGGCGAGTCCAGTCTATAATATTTCTGCTGTAGTTACAACTTACAGCCACG
Source organism: Dasypogon diadema (assembly GCA_006980735.1). NCBI lineage: Eukaryota > Metazoa > Arthropoda > Insecta > Diptera > Asilidae > Dasypogon > Dasypogon diadema. The sequence goes on from QYTT01082340.1 coordinate 16,643, forward strand.
CTGTCTAGCATTGGCTGGCGCAGCTTTGCAACCATTGCAGATTCTATATCGAGGACATGGTGTGGTACGCAAATTATGACACGCCTTTTAGAGTATTTATATCAATTTTATCCAAGGATTATTGTCACCTTAAGCGACATTCTGGCCTTTGATTCGGATGCGGTGATTTTTACTTTCTATTCACAGTGGCTCTGGAAAATTTGACTAGTAATAGTTTCAACTGAGAACGATATTAAATCTATTTGCAGAGGATTTTTAGTTCTCTCGCTGTTTTTATTCAAGTTTAGCTCAAGCACAGGTTCTTCATTAAAGCCTTCAATGTTAGCGCACCTGTAAATGCTGAAATCTTAAACAAATCACAGCTTTACAGCAACAACGAATGTTCTTTATTTTCGATACTTCTTCTAAGGAAATACAACATACGGCATCTTCAAGATGAAGCCATTTATAATCCTTTTTCCATAGCTTTGAGAAGCTTTTTAATCTACATATATTATTTTTTGATGACGCGAAGAAGATCCCTAGACATAAGACTAAAGGGTAAGCATGGGTGGTGAATAAATCTGCTAAGCCCGTTGTCGAAGTACGATAGCTCGTTCGGATGCATAAGACTATGGTGCAATGGTTTAAATGCCATATCAGAGGCTTTGTAATTGAGCGGATAACTTTAGATTACTCTACTAATTATCCCCACAGTCACGTTCAAATTCACCCTGAGATTGAAATACCATCTATTCAAAACGGATCACTCAGAAAGTCGCATGTGCAAAAAGACACTCCCGTGGCTAGGGAATCACATAGAGATTGTACCCCTAAGCACCGAATTTACTAACTTAAAATTCCTGTTAATTATCTCCAAATATTTAATTCATTCTTCTTGAGGTATTATGTTGGCCTAATTCTGTTCTAGTTCTAAATCCTGTAAATCAGATCCTGGAGCCAGTCTTGAAAAAAGGGACAACGAAGAGCAGGTAATAGTGCTTTTCAACGTCGCGATCTCTCAGAAATGTGTTCCTCTGATCAAACACTCGTTTAAATACTTTAATAGCACTAGGGTACAAGGGAACCATCTATGCGATACCACAGAAGCGATATTTGTGAAGCATCACGGTGAGTAAAAAATGTACAAAAATTGATATTGTAAATCTAAATCTGAAAATATATCATCAATTTCAGTATTCAATTTTGTACTACTTTCGTAGTTAATCTATCGTATATTGAAGAATTTTGAATACGCGTTTTCTTTGTTTAATTCTGTATTAAAATCATCCCAGATTATTATGTGCCACTTTTGAGCTAAAGATTTCTATGATACGCGCTCTCCAGATTATTTTTGCTTAGAAAGACAAACACAGATAAAGACTTCAATTACTTGAAAATAATGCGGCAATGACATTTATATTTAATTTCCACCGGAAGCATAAATACCAAAAATAGAGATATTGAAGAATCATTAATTAATTTGTTACTTGCTGCTTTTACTGATTACTGAAATCAGTAATTTCATGCAATCAATTTAAATATAATATGTACATTCCTACATAATCAATGCCGGTACTTTTCTGAATCCACTCATCAAGATATATTGCCGAAATGATAATATTGACGAAAGGAAAAAGATAATTAACATATTAAAATCTTCTGCAATATATGTCAATCTTAATAGGCATGTGGTCAGAGTACAGCTTTTTATATCTTGCTATAATACAGTATCAGTGGCTTTAATGCACTGCAACGTCAGTAGGCGATCTTCCCTTATTATTAATAAAATAATAATACTTGCAGGTTTCATTAATTCATTACGTACGAGTATTAAAATACTACAACTACTACTTAGTAAGTAAGATATATAATGATTTCAAAATATGATGTTCATATGATAAAAATTCACCAGATGAATGTACCTCAGTCATGTACTGGGTACATGTAACGAAAGTGGGGCAGTTTAAAAATAAAAAGGAGGAGGGGAATAAAAATGAACAGCAGCAAAATTTATTATTCCGGGAAATGCAACGTGTTTTTAACAGAAGAGCTAATCCATAAGAGTTTCACTAGGGCGTATGTACACGCATGGCTAGTTCACTTTTTGTAAGAACATTTGTGCCAGCTCGACATTGGGCACAAACATAGTAATCGTTAGGAGCAAGTGCATAAGTGTGAAAAATGGTGTTGCTGATAAATTACTAAGTATAGGTGGTTATAAGTCATGCAATTGTTGTTTGTTTATAAGTTAAGGGTATAAGGTATTGCAAAAATAGCTACCAAAATTGCCGTCTTCAAAATAAGCGTCCCATGGTTGTAATCTCTCCAACGTCTCATCCTAGAGGTAAGGTATATCTCTAATTATTTTGCCATTTTAGTCTTAGCTAGTGTTTTACCAAAATTCTTTTTCATATTTGTAAGGAAGTAGAGTTAGAAGGACCATGCTATTCTCTGATACATTACTGGAATTTTCCCCCATTGATTTACCTGTTGAAATGATGAATGATGAAATTCCTGGAAGTCTTGATGCAAGCCAAGGAATTCCCTAAGGCCTTGACAGATAAAATGTTAGTAAATAACCAAATGATCATATCTGATTTCATTTTCCGATTACTAAATGAGAGTGATACCGAAGTATCTGAGCGTCTATCAAGGTAGAATGATCTTTTAAAATGTGGCAACCATTAAAAATGGTTTCGGTTCATTAGAGTGTAACTGCGGCTGTGAAATTAGCTGATAATGTATTGGCAGAACGAATTTTGAAAAAAAAACAATATGAAGCTAGCTGCCGCTAAATAGGTAAAAATAATTTTATTGTGTTTTGAATAAGTCTGACAAGATCGTAGTGCTCACATTTCAGGTGTGATAAACGCTGTTTCTAGACAATCCCATTTGAAGTTATATCTGGAACGAGTGGAGCAATCAAATCTTTACAACGTACTTATTTGCACTCTCAAACGTCAATATTTGCAGTACCAGACTTGTGAAAATAATAAGATATTAAATTTGAACAGATCTGCGAAAGACAGTAAAAATCACAAACTTGAGTCGTTTCGCTGCTATTATGTGAAATGCTCGTGTGGTGCTATCGGAAAATGCAAGTATCTGCGTAACTATTTTAAACGAGAATTTTGACGGATTTGCAAGATACGTCTCCAAGTCTAATTGCTTCAGATAAAGATTTCTTTTTATTATTATTGTTCTTAACACCGCACAATACGTCACTGATCGACACTGCACGATTGCTCGTTATCGTACACGTTTCTGGCGAGTAGCGTAAGCAAATGATTACAATTTCGATTAAAAGCATTTTTTATTGGTTTAATCACTTTTAACTCGATCCTAAGATAAAATCATCCTTTCAAAATTGATATTGAATGCCAACCTCGTACATAAATGACAAGGTGAATAGTAGTTCAAGCACTTTTTCAGTTTACTTGTGGCGGTTGACTCAACCGCACTCGCTTTTCTACCTTTGTTAAATTCGGTTCGGTTTCGAGTTCTCGTTTTTGATTCTCCCAGTTGAAAAGTGATGAATAGTAAATGAAATAATATAAAAGTGAGTGTGCATCTATTTAGGATTTATATTGCCTAATTACTCTATTGGGATTTATCGTAAAGTACATAGGAACCAAGATTGAAACTATTTGTTCAAGTTTAATGGTGCCATAATAATTTTATCTTAAAAAATCCTAAGGTTTCTTTCTTCACAACTGCCAGATACAAGTACTCAAGGTAATTGAAAATTATTATCACACCTATGATTACATTTTTCAAATAGAAAATTGAAATAAAACATTTAAGTATAAATTTTTAGTGAAGATAAATTTCGCTTGGTGTGAAGTCTTTTTATTTGTGTAGTTCTGCTATGAAAGTTTTGATTTTGTTACTGTCTGCAGCTTTCAATCATTAACAGGTTTCTGGACACTTACTGCACAATTGCATTGGTCTTAAACGGGAGAATCTCTTTGTATAAAATAAGCTGCCCGCGAACGTGCTAAATAAGGAATTCTGTAATACTTTTAAATTGTTACATTAGCAAAAAAACCATTTGCACAATCTAACTGGTCAGACATTTGGAAGCGATAATAATGCGGCGCTGTAGCTGTGTTACGAAATGGATAAAGTTAAGCAGTTACGAAGTTTTCCATTTCCAATCTTTTGTGTCGGTCTACCAGGAACATTATGAAATTTTCTAATGATTTATATTCAAAAGAACGCCCATCCTGCTACTATGTAATCCGTTTTTTTCGTGCACACCTATAAAACTCTCATTAAAGTTTATTACATAACAAAAAAATTATTATTGAACATAAATCGTAATATCTGAAGTATACAGCATTTTGGGATGAAATTGACTTAGTCCGGATGCACCATATATCATGAAGCTTCCATACTTTGGTTCCTTCTCCCCTATCTTCTCAAAATTATTTGGATTATTTTAGAGATATTTTGAGATACTGATTTGCTTTGGTATTGAAACACTAAACGAAAAGCTGGGGCTAGGTTATTGTAATTCGATTCAGTCGCATCGACGATCGAGCTTATGACGGAATTCTGAGCTGAATAACTTCACAATTCCAATTAGAATTTTTACATTAATTCCGCCATAAGTTCGATTATCGCTGCTATTGAATCGAATTACATAATTTAATCCATGGAAAGACTCGTTCAAGTCATTCAATAAAATACATGCTGGAACCTCATCTGAGGATAACTGATTTTGTTGAAAGTTGTTGCCGAAATATTCGTTTTTCCGGCACATGTTGGTGTTATTACCAAAAATACAGATTATATATATTTCTAAAAGAAATACCGCATGCAGAGGTACTTTTTTCGAACAGTGAACGCGACTTCAAAATCCGAGAACGAGTTAAATCGTTTACTCTCATGTGATCCAAAGGATATCAAATCGCCGATATACCTCTGCGATTGGCCCTTTAATTTGTTCAGAAGCAGTAGTTTTAAAAACTACATCCTATTGTAAACGCCATTTGGTATCATTGTATTTTCATCCTACTATTTGACACGTTCTAATTTGATCTAATTCCAAATGCAGTAACACGAACTGTTCACTAATACGAAATCTTGCAGCCTCTTTCGAGGCTTTCTAAGGTTTATAATGAAAAGCGAAGCTAGTTTCCAATTTTCCTCACTTGTTTTAAATTTTACCAAATAGATACGATATTCAAACAATAATAATAATAATCGCTGACTTTATCAACGATTTAGTACTTAATGGCTTGTAGAAATTATAATAGTAATTTGTTGGAAAGCCTTGATCATCGTTCGGCACTAGTGGGTTTCAAAATCCGTCACGGTATTCAATAAGTTATCGCTGACGTGCCTTTCTATCCAAAAATGTAGTAAAATAAAAGAAAGATGAAAAATGTAGGAAATAAACATGTGGGGGGAAAATAAAAAGCAAAAAGTAGCGATAGAATGAGATAACAAATTAAAACTGATTAAGAAATTAGGAGAAATATGAGTTAAGTATCAAGACGAAGGATACCTAAAATTATTTAACGTAGATACTCCTCCTGTTACAGAATTGCAATACCGAATCATTTTTTTATAATAAATCCACATGCACATGCATATATATGCTTTCTAAGAGTACAATCAGTCTTCTGTAATAACCCAGGTAATCAGTTTTTATAGTTAAAAAGAGTTGAAAATTTGAAAAGTAATTTCGCTGGTACTTGGATTAAACTGATAGAGACTATTGCAACTTCAAGGGTCTAAGTTAAAAGTTTCGCTATATGGCAATCTGTATTCTGAGTAAAGGTTATGTGTATAAGTTTTAAGTCTCATTTCCACACACATAATAATTTTGCCAACAAATCGGACAACTGGTTGTTAACTAATTAGGAGCCAACAAGTTAGCTAAAATTTACATCTGTTTCCAGTAATATCAACTCGCAAAAATACTGTGCACTTTGCCATCGACTTGAGTGTTTCCAAGTGAAAATAGAAACCAATAACCATGTTTCCAACAAGAACCTTGTTGCCAGCATGTTTCCCAATTTATAGGCTTTGGAAATTTATATGGGTGGAAACGAGACTTTACAAAAATGTTAACCACGATGCCCTCTTATCCGAATGCTAGGAACAGTCGCAAAATTTTATAGCTGACAACTACTTCTGGCAATTTTTCTTTACACCATATTACAGACAATGATTTCGATTAGGTCAGATGCAATCTGGCTAATCGGTTTTCCACATCGTTTTATTAAAACGGTATCCCCTACCATCCTCATAGTTTCAGCTCATATCTTTAACTGCTGCGTCACTACATTTCAATTCCAAACAAGTTCTGGTGTTACCCATTCCTAAGATTTGCTGTCTCTAACTTAAGTAATTTCCGACCAATAAACCTACTTCGCTAAAGTGCTATGAAAAATTATTTATTCTACATCAGCATACTAACACTAACATCTCGACAGTCTGGATTTCATCCACATCACAAGCTTTATCATAGCATCAAATATAACATGAAACCCGGAATAATGGCTTTTTGAAAATTATTGCTTAATTCAAAAAGGCCTTCGATTCTATTCACTCAAGACTTTTATCAATATTAGAAAATAAGTTCCAATTAAAAGTTTCCAATGTCTATGATAAAACTTGCCAATTGTTACTTGGGCGCAGACACAATACGTAAAAGTGAAAAGTATACTTTTTAACAGCGACCCTTTTAGCTGTGGTGTACCGCAAGGCTCTACACTTGATCCAATTTTTCCCGCCTTCAGCCTATACATTAATGATATTCCAGAGGTTATTTTGAAAATGCATCCGTTCATCTTTATGCTAATAATATTCTACTGTATCTTAGCAGACCTATTGGTCTAATGGATGACTGTGCATGTAGAATAATAATGATATCCTTGGATAAGTTTATAACTGGTCGATACAAAATAATCTAGTCCTAAATCCCGTCAAATCTAATTACTTAGCGATCTATCGAAATGATCTTGATCTAAATATTCTATCAGTAATTTTCTTAAACGAAGATTGACTTAATTATGTAGAATCTGCCAAAAGTACGGGTTTTGAGTTCAATTCCAGGTTTAAATGTTGCAATTACGAGCAATTGCTGAAAAACAAATTTCTATTCTTTTCCACTCAGATTGACTATTTTTAAAAATAAAATAAATAGATGAAAACAATTAAAATATTATATTTACTAATTTTATGTACCTACCAGAATTTTCCAAGCATAAGAATGAAGTTTTCACCGAAAACAATTGCAAAACGTGCAAGATATTTCCAATTACTTTCGTTCACGTATTGTGAGAAAAATACTTTAATAAGTACTTCGAGTACAAGTGTCTAATGACGCATTGTTTTTCCTGTTTTCCATCTCGTTATATCTTTAAGTAGCAGCATTAAGTCATTGGTATAGTCCAATTGCCTGCTAATTAATTGATATTATATCACTCTTTATAAAGTTAAAAATTCATGCCTATATTTCACTTTTCAAATAAACACATACTAGTTTGACTAATTATGATGTTATCTAAAATTACAGATGACAGAAAAACAACGTCCCTCGGATCAGAAGTCAAGCAGCGTCTTCACATTAAGTGACTTTAATTCCAGGTGAGCGACTTTTGACGAGATAAGGTCATATCTCATCCATGTCAATAAATTAACATTTACAATATTATCATGATAAGTGTGGCAGTAAACAGATATCAGTAACAATATCTCTTATCAGGACGCATTTGACGGAAAAAGGACAGTTGGACGATGACTATAATCCCTTCGAGCATCGGCCACAAGAAAACTCAAACTCTACAATGGGATCACTGGCTCATCTCCTGAAAAGCTCTCTCGGAAGCGGAATTCTGGCTATGCCGATGGCTTTCAAAAATGCTGGAATGCTATTTGGAATGATAGGCACAATCATTACGGGAATACTTTGCACACACTGCGTCCACATCTTGGTAAGTCTCTGACGAAATTCAGTATAACTACGTCAATTACTGCAATTGAAGTACTTCACTGCCTCAATATCAGCTGATATAAAGTTTAACAACTAATTATTAAATTACCGGTGCGGTGCGCCTGTCCCACTTCGAATCCTTATCAGTGAAATACTTGCAACAATTGGATTTATGGTTGACAATATCGTTAGCCTATCGGAATTTCCAAGCAACAGACCTTAGGAAACTGCAAGCAGCCGCGACCTACAATCGATAAGCGTCGATATCATGGCAGTTTTAACCAAATAGAGTCGTAAATCATAGCAATCAGATCAAAAACAAAGTTCCGAAATCATAAATTACCCAAAAAGCTCACGTAGGTGGTTTAAATATTTCAAGAGTGTTTAAAGTATGTTGTCGTTCATGCCCAATCCAAGTGCGTCGCAATAAACCCACGATATCAGCGCAAAATTTTCCACTCCACATAAGTACGCAGACCGCAAGCCCACTAACTCATTACAGCATCAGATCCTCAATTATTCCTGTCCAATTCGAACCAGTTCCCTCAACTGGCCAAAAAATCTTAATGATACTCCTGCCCGGGTTCTTCTAGTTTTTGCACGAAACTGAAACATCGTACGATGTCCAAAATGCAAGAAAAATCCTGGAGCAAGATAAAGCTCCAAGATATGCTTCGGATTTCGTTTGAATTATGTCCGCCACACCGCTTGATCACTGATCTTGATTTTAGCTGATTCAAGCCGTGCACGAGTCACCAACCTTCCCGACCCCGTTTCCTCTCTTATTGTTGATCATCCGGATCCGACATGGGCACTTTTTCTCCCAAGTCTCAGTTACCACATCAAAGCAGACAGATCGGCTACTGACCAGTTACCAGCTACGGAGCCACCACGGTTGCAATCAGACACCACGATCAGTGGCATATTTAGGCGCTTGATTCATTTTTACCGGCGATTTTCAAGTTCAATGCTGACTCAACATAATCACCATATGCAAATGTAGAAAAAAAAGGTTTTGCGTCGACTCTTTAATTGATGTGTGATTTGTATGCTTAGCCCATTATCAAGTTGACATTCAACCGAGCTGATCTTAAAGAGGATCGATTATGCAAATAAATAAATATTACGCAACTGCGTCATTCTTAAATTACGATGCCATTTTTATTCACTTCTTGAAGAGATAGTGGCGGGTGTAGCAGTCCATTGCTGTTTATGAATACCTTACTCAGCAGTTGAAAGGAATCTGTCATTTGAGTCAATTTATATAGATCTTGCTACATTTTCAAAAGTAATAAACAGTTAAAGTGACCTTAAGTGGTTCACTTTAGCGAGCAATTTGGGGTTTTAATCTTATTTTGCGTATAATTCTAAATTGAACGTGAATATTAAAATCAGAGTCCCACACGTGGCAGTTATTCCAAGTTGAGATCAACCAAAATAGCTCATATGAGTTCCTTAAAGCATACTGATCATGATTTTTAGTTAGTGCCCTTATAAAGAGTAAGTCAACTCATGCTCAAATAGAAATCGAGTGCGCCTAGCACATGATCGATAGTAAAAATTAGAAGAGAAGCCTAACTACTAAATCCTTCCCGTTCTTTCCATGTCGTCAGACCATTGCAAATATACTTTTCTACCTTTCTGGCACAAAAAATGAATTCGAAATGAATGTAATTCAACGTTCTTAGTCATCTCGATACCCAAAAACCTCCTATACTTAATTATTCGCCTTTCATTTACACTTTCCAGTATTATCCTGAAGTATACCGCACATAAGCCGTAGAAGCCTCTTCTCAAAGATCCCTAATTCCTAACACTTTTCCCTAGAAGTTTTTCCGGAGGGGGACTCTCCAGTGTGGCAGTAGAAAAGGGTTCGTTACTTCATTAATGAATTTTAGCACAGGGATGTCATTGGAAATTCATGAATTACTCTTTGGTACATTATTCTTTCATTGATTCACTGATGGAAATATAGGGGTAAAAATACGGTTTCATTAAATATTGAATTTTTACTGTCATTCTACTTTGTCCCATTTTTCTCAGGAGCAAAAGAGAACTTTCGCTCAAAATTAAAAAACAAACACGATGAACCAGAAAACGTAAATTTCTCTAGTACAATACCTTCTGCATTACCTTGTCATCAATAGTCTCTATTATCTTACCCTCTACATTACTACGTCATTGATGCTAGCGATTTCTGATATTCTTCGATGAAATTATTCATTATCGTTTTCATCAATTGCTCGATTTCCTAATGGGATTTTGTGTTTTTTGAAAGTGGTTACAGCGCCATTTCCTATGCAGATGATCTTATAATTCTTGTTTATTTGGCAAATGACTTTGCCTGCTGGTGAAGACCAAAAAAAGAAAAACCACTTCGATGTTCCAACCATCTATTGGTTCTACTAGTAAAGTAGCTGGAGATTATTTTGGATAAAAAACCCAACTAGAAGCCTCTCTTGAAGGAAGGGCTGAAGACCAATGAATAAAAATTGAGGTTCAAGCTGCGGATGATAGCCTGGTTATAGGTCAGTGCCATTGGACCCATCTTTACGTACATATTTAATACCACGATTTTTGCTTTAGTGTCACCTCAACTAGCAAAAATCCTTTTGGATGCCAGTGTTGCTTTAATCCAGCTAATCGTAAGGGGGCTCTAATCTACTCGAAATTATATTGTATTATTAAACTCGCCCTTAATATACAGGAAACTGAATAGAAGTGTTTCATTAACTCATAGCGCTCCCTGCATCTTCTGGGTTGGATTATGCAGCGCATACTACTCTACTTGGTAGGCATGCTATTTGTGATGTCGAGATTTGTCCAGATGTATTTCTCTCTAATACAAAACCTGCCACTTCGCTGCGACCACAGATATACAAA
>QYTT01082340.1:27475-49269 GCA_006980735.1 Dasypogon diadema
GTCATTGATGCTAGCGATTTCTGATATTCTTCGATGAAATTATTCATTATCGTTTTCATCAATTGCTCGATTTCCTAATGGGATTTTGTGTTTTTTGAAAGTGGTTACAGCGCCATTTCCTATGCAGATGATCTTATAATTCTTGTTGGTTTGGCGAATGACTTTGTCTCCTGGTGAAGACCAGAAAAAGAAAAACCACTTCGATGTTCCAACCATCTATTGGTTCTACTGGTAAAGTAGCTGGAGATTATTTTGGATAAAAAACCCAACTAGAAGCCTCACTTGGAGGAAGGGCTGAAGACCAATGAATAAAAATTGAGGTTCAAGCCACGGATGATGGCCTGGTTATAGGTCAGTGCCATTGGACCCATCTTTACGTACATATTTAATACCACGATTTCTGCTTTAGTGTCACCTCAACTAGCAAAAATCCTTTTGGATGCCAGTGTTGCTTTAATCCAGCTAGGGGGGCTCTAATCTGTTCGAAATTATATTGTATTATTAAACTCGCCCTTAACACGTTGAGTGCCACGCGGTTTTATAGCGACTTCCCTGTCAGGCCGCGCGCGCAGGTATCGTAGTACAGCAATGCGAAGCGCAATACTGGCAAATTAGAATTTACTCGATGGAAATTTTAAAACGTATTAGGGCCATTGTTTTTTAGCATAGTGGAAGGTATTTCTGTTCGAAAGGGAATGCTTATATAAGTGTTTCATTCATTCAGAGTGGCAGAAAAATAGCACGAAATTTGACCAAACATATTGTGACACTTGCGAGGGACAACCATTTTTATGTTTACCTTGTTTCAATAAAATCCATTAAAGTTTTCTGAAAAAATGTTCAATTTCTACCTTTATTATATTATTTTATACTGTCAGTCACCGGTGACTGACGCGGCCTGAACGGAAAGGTCGGTGTCAGTCACCGGTGACTGACGTGGCACTCAACGTGTTAATATACAGGAAACTGAATAGAAGTGTTTCATTAACTCATAGCGCTCCCTGCATCTTCTGGGTTGGATTATGCAGCGCATACTACTCTACTTGGTAGGCATGCTATTTGTGATGTCGAGATTTGTCCAGATGTATTTCTCTCTAATACAAAACCTGCCACTTCGCTGCGACCACAGATATACAAATTTTCTCCCTTGATGGCGTGGGTTTGAATCCGCACAGCACACGCGATTTATCTGGGTACCAGTGGTTAAGGCAATTAAACCGATAAGAATTGTACTTGTGACACCACTGAGATGTTGTAAAGTAATAATTTTATGCCAAAAACTATGGCTCACTTGCAACATTTATCAGGTTAAAATTTCCCAATATCCTTTTCCCCAATTTCCTTCCGCCTAAGCTGTGCTGTGTGCATCATAGGGTTGTCCCCTGAGCTTAGGCAATACCTTTAAAAAAAATCAGAGTATCTCTCAACCGTTTCAAAAAAAATCAAGTCGAATATTTACTAATTCTCAGAATGATTTAAATATCTAGTATGAAATTTATAGTGATGTCTCCTAACCTTAGCCAATGTCAATAAAGTTATCTATCATTCCATTCTGCTTTTTTTCATTTAAAGCCAAGTATCTTAGATTAGATTAGTGATTGCAATAACCGCCGTAATTTAGTAACAATGATTATCGTATAACTGCCCTATTACTACAATTTAAAGGTACATTGCAAAGAAGGTTTTGCACTCATTTGTAGGTTTAGTAATCCCACTGTATAAACTCTAAACAGAAATCTTATGTTCTATTTATAAACTATCTACGCTCTACGACATAAAGTTGGCATTTTATCTTATTTGCATTATTTGCAATAGGGAAGTTTGCTAAGTTTGCTTAAAGATAAAATAGATTTTTTCTTGTACAATAAATTCATAGTTTATTATTTGTTTTAGGTGAAAACATCACATGAAATATGCAAACAAACAAAGACACCCTGTTTGGGATTTTCTGAAACGACGGAAAGAGTTTTTGAGTGTGGTCCGAAACGGATACGACCTTGGGCAAATTTTTCAAAGTAAGTACTGATTTTTTATGTTGTCTGCTTACATAACTATTATTTTTGTTAAATAATTCCTAGTTCAAGCTTCAGTTATTACATTTCTTTGTAATTTTGATAAGGAGTATTAGGAGATAGGAAACACAATAATCGTGCATTTAAGTCACGTCTATTGGATACATGAAACAAAACGTGACAAATTCTGATGGCACCTGTTATACTCTTCCAAGAAAATCCAAGTTAAAGAAAAGCTTTTAAGCCCAGGCGATTTACTATGTTTTCCTCAAAACCTCAGCGTTTTACATTCTCTCCCAAGCCAATTTCAAAATAATTATTTAATCTATTTACGCTTAGTTGAAGATCAATTCACTGAGACCACGTGGGTGTAAAAAGGCACAACCTTGACCGTGATTTTAATTTATGATGTTGAATTTTTGTAACACCACACTGGAAATTGTGTTTTTCGGCACTAATTATAATTTTAAATGACAAATTATTTGAATTTTTCGACCTGATCGCTGATCATTTTAGCTGAGGAATGCGATAATGGCAGACTTCGAACTTCTAATTTCCGCCGGAATGTGATGAGTACACAATGCCACTTGGTTTCAATCGTTTCAGGTATGCAGATAATTAGATATTACACAGCTTCTTCCGGTGCCATGCCGGCTGAATGCGGTTAAAGTTCTCCTCTGGCTATTATTTGCGCGACCTTTACAAATTTCCCGAAGACACAGAATCACAATTGGAGCATACAGAAATTTAACGAATTCCAAGGCATGCTTTTGAACCTACTATAAAACTTTTAATTCCTATTAATTGTACAAATTTTAATTTTTCTTCGTAGTAATTTAATTTCGAAAAGATCACAAGCATTATAAAAAAATTTAAAATGGCTCCGAAAAAATAAAGTTTTATTGGCTAAAAATTTGGTGAAGCGATGTTGAACCTTCGGAAATATGGAGGATGTTCGTATCTCTCATAGAATTCCTTGTTTGATCCCAAGCGTTTCATGGTAGTCTAACTACACGAAATATTTTTTTATTATTAAAGTTATTCGGCCGATAGATTCTTGTGTTATTTATGAGACTATTCGCCATTGACCACTCGTGTATTTCGTGCAAATCACTGTTAACACAAGCTATGCAATCAATCATTTAATCCGAGCCAATTGCAATTGATTTAATGGAGATAAGGAGACATTTGAAGGATAAGAAACTCCTTAGTGTGTAGCACTCGGGCTTTCGCCCCCATAATAGTTGCGGAAACGCTTTGCTCCTGGTGACACACGCGCTTGATAAGGATGAGGTTAATATTCTAGTCGTATTAAATTTTCTAATAGCACGAACCATTGAACTGATTAGAAATATTGCCGCGAAGAGGTAGAAATAAATAAAGTGCGAAGCCTCTACCAACATCCTGTGGGGTTCCACAAGAGTCAATTCTCAGACCACTATGGCTTAGAACCTTTATTAATGATCTTTTAACAGGAATGGAGGATATAAGGGTTCATATGATATGCAAGCTTACTTAAACAGACTTATTGGGCTTATAAAAACCTATGCTCCGCACCTGTCAATGAGGATCTCAACACAATTCAAAACTGGTCTATCACAGTAATCATGTGCGGTTGAATCCGAAAAAATCAAAGTACCTTATTTTAAGTAACAGCCATGTTGATATCCACCATCACTATAAACAGCTCAAGCCTTTTCCTGGTGTTTGGAAATCTAGATGCAATAAACTCCATAATATGCAAAATCTGTGGAGGCCTTCATCACCAGTGGCTCTCGGCTCGTTATTGTGGTAGGATATACGTCTCTGTCAGCCGCCTTAATAGCACTTTTGAGCGTAAACTTGACGTTACCTTCAATCACTGTGGTAGATTCACTCTTGAGCTCATATCTCAGCTTTTTGGGTACTCTTAATTAAATACCTACTTCAGCTCGAGGGCCTTATTTTTTCTTTTCACTTTTCTTCGCGTGGAGTCCATGAAATATTTACTTCAACGTTTTTGCGATCTTTAAGGAATCAAGGCCTTTTTGTTCCGTGCTTTCGAACAACCATCTACGAGGACTTTTACTTCCTTGAAGTCATTTGTTTATGGATTATTTTACCTGTGATTATTCGAGATTCCGGTTCTCTCGACGTTACTTGGACTCTCTTGACTCATTCCTTGTTCCGCTCATGACATTGTCGACATGCACATATGACTTTATTTTTCTTTCTCAAAATTTTATTTGGAATTTACTGAAATATCTATATTATGATCTCCTTAGTAATTAATTATTCCTTTTTCAAATTTTATGTAGTTAGATCTTTTGCTTCTCTCCAGTGGTACTAGTACATCATATAAGATTGTAATATCTTTTATATTCCTAAAATAATAGATTCTAATTCTGCATTGAGACGAGTCCAGGACCGTCTCAAAATGCGAGAACTTTCCGGTTAGGAAGTAAAGTATTAGATAATTCGCCGTTAGAGCTTCATTCCATATAGATACATAATAAAAATTCATAATAAGCAATTTACTCTCACTTACAGGCAATTTGTTGATGGTGCTCTGATGGCAACATATTTCGGTGCAAGTTGCGTCTACATCGTCTTCATTTCGAAAACACTTCACAACGTAGTAAATTACGACCTTCAAATAAATTGGGATATTCGGCTGTACATAGCCATGACTCTGCTACCACTGCTTTTCCTTGGACAGATTCGGCAGCTCAAGTATCTTGTGCCCTTCTCAACCATGGCCAACATCTTCATCGTTGTCACATTCGGGATCACTTTGTACTACATGTTCAATGAAAAACTCGTCTTCGAGGACAAACGCCTGATCGCTGATGTTACCCAGATACCGCTTTTCTTCAGTACAGTAATATTCGCAATGGAGGGAATAGGAGTAGTCATGCCTGTTGAGAATTCCATGAAAAAACCACAACACTTCCTTGGTTGTCCGGGTGTGCTGAATACTGCGATGGGAGTTGTGGTGGGTTTGTATGCAGTCGTTGGATTTTTCGGATATGTGAAATACGGAGATGAAGTGGAGGCCAGTATTACTTTAAACCTGCCCGCAGGGAACGTGTAAGTTATTTTCCATGGATAAAATGTCCATCATCACTAACCTTTCGAATTTCAGATTGGCAGATGTTGCAAAAATACTCATGGGCCTAGCGATCCTCTTCACTTATGGACTCCAGTTCTACGTCCCCAATGACATCTTATGGAGAAAGATTCAGCACAGAGTTCCTAAAGACAAACATAATGCTTCACAAATTGCTCTTAGGACTGGAATTATTTTGATCACGGGAGGCATAGCCGTGCTTATCCCAGAACTTGAACCATTCATTGGCCTTGTAGGTGCAGTCTTCTTTTCCGTGTTAGGTAAGCATATTCGGAATTAACATAATCCTTCAGCTAAGTTACCAATATCTCTCTACATCTAGGTCTTTTGGTGCCAAGTGTAGTTGAAACAATTTTCAACTGGCCAGACAGGTTAGGCTTTGCACGATGGATTCTGTGGAAGAATCTTGCTCTAGGGATTTTCGCCATTTTTGCACTGATAACCGGATCTGCAGTTAGCATACAAGAGATTATTCACATGTACACCAAGAAAGCGGAACACTAAACGCTGTTACTGTAAATTTATTATATAATGTACCCGCCTAAGGCACTTCTGAGAAGCAAGAGCCGAATCTTTAGATTAAGTAATGCTAATATAGTCAAACGCCTAATGAGATAACATGTGCCAAGCGTGAATGCGTGTGTGATATTAACCGAAGATAAGTTGAATAGATAAATCCCATAGGGTGTATTTAGTTACTAATTCCCTTTAAGATGTTCTGTGACGTAGCTTAGCTTTATAACTTTTTACGCGATGTTGAAAACAAAACAAATGTAAAATATAAAAGAAAAAATACAAATGTTTCCAACATTTCTGCTCCTTTGCACTCTCTATAGGTAAAGGAATCCCCAAAACCCTGGGCTTCAGAGGAATTCCTATGAATGAAATATAAAAATTTCCTAAACTCTACACGTAGAAAATTCTAACTAAGTTATTCCGATAACCGGGGATGCGCACCTAACTATAGGCAACACTTTCCAGCAAGGGCTGAAGCGTTAATAGATTGTAATTGCGAAGCCCGGCCATTAACGTACCTTGAACGACGGGTCTAAAGCCAAACTCCAACCATTTGGTGATGATCATTTTGAAAGTGATCGCCACTGAGTTTAATGATCATTACCGTTGGTGTCCTGGTAAGACATTGGCTCCCGTGCGATGAATGGCGGGTTCGATCCTCGTCCCAGTCCGTGTGTGGCTATTCAACGCTTATTAGTAGGTATTAACCTTAGAACATGAAACAAAGAGCAAGGAAGGAACAAGAGGATTCCCCTTAGCATGACGCGTTCCCCGAAGAATTCCATGGACAGAGCTGTAAGGTTTCTTTGGGTGACGAAGATTTACATTCAAATGACCATACACAGAAAATTGAAAGAAAATTCCTATATGAATTTTAAAAGAACAAAATCAACAACGGTTCGTAAGCCGCTGATTAGGCAGGCGCCCAAACGCAGAGCAAAATCTGCTCAGCCATGGTCAAAGATGGCAGCAATATAATGCCTACTGTACCAGCCTCCAATGCAATCCTTGTATGACCGTTATACAAGGTGAACTGCGAATATGTGGCAACTGGCCGGCTAGGGATAGGTCTCATTGAGACGAACAAAATATTGTATGGGATGGGCGGGTATATTCCAAGAGATAAGGAGCTACAGGTCGTTTTAAATTTTCTGGCTCGAATGTTACTTAATACCCTGTAATTTCTAAACGAGGCACCCAATGATCACGGACCATTTTTTGTTAAGTAGCCAATCTCATAGGCTTTCCAAGGAGCCTTTTTTTGTCAAATGTGAACAAGGAATAATAGTTAAAAGTTGAAACAAATAATTTTACTTGACATTGATTTACTAAACCATAAAAAAGGACAAATCAAACAAAAATATTGTGAAATACAATCAATAAAATTAAAATGACCAAAAGAAACTATCAGCCAACTATAAAGAACATACGTGTCTAAAATGTTAGCATACTCAGCGCACAAAAATCATCACTTAAAAATTCCTAAAGATAAACTCTTTATTTGTTCTGCAATCTGAAAAATCAACTCTTTTACTATTTACAACCGAAAAAATGTAGAGGTGAAATCTTCAATTCTGTCGCT
Source organism: Dasypogon diadema (assembly GCA_006980735.1). Taxonomy (NCBI): domain Eukaryota; kingdom Metazoa; phylum Arthropoda; class Insecta; order Diptera; family Asilidae; genus Dasypogon; species Dasypogon diadema. The sequence goes on from QYTT01082340.1 coordinate 34,695, forward strand.
CGCAATACTATTGTGTAATGCAACAGGTACGCGATGTGCTCACTTATCCAATGATTTTCGTCGCTGAGATGCTAAGTGGAAATTTTTTTTGTTAAACTAAATTAATAAATAAATCCTCGTTCTGGCAACTGTGAAGTGCTTATTTCTTCTTCTTCTTATTCTTCTCATTATTTAAAACTTCAGACTTCCTCTTTTGGGCAGTTTTGGCCTGTCCAGAGTTTGTGAGTATTCCAGGTCCTCCTTTAGCTGCTTTCTTCTTCTTTTCTTGTCGTTCTTTCTCCTCTAATTCTTGGTTTTCTCGTTCAATTAATGTTATGAGGGTATTACAGCGACGTTGCAGCTCTAAAGCTGTTCGAGATTTCAAAAACCAATCGAACCGGAATTGTGATGACGCTCTAACAGATGAAAAATAAATAAATTCGCTTGAAATGACTTTTCATCTTCTGATTATTGTTTACCTTATAGCAGCTCTAAGCTCTTCGTACACATTCTCTTTGTCAAATCCTAGTTTGTGCAACATGCACACTAAAAATCTATCCTCTACTTCTGTATAATTCTTTCCTTTATTATTACCGTACTGTAATCTAAGTTGGTGGAATGGTGCTCTGTATCGAGACATCTGTAAAATACAAATACCAATTGAAAAAGTTTCTCTCTTAATTATAGCTTTGCAGGATTAACTTGTTGATAGCTGAAACGTGTCGAGGGTGTAAGTTTACAACAACTGCGTAAAACACAATTTTTGTTACTAAAAACTGATTCTTATCATATCAGACGCAAAAAGTTACTTTTTCACTTTTTAAAATTTTAATTTGACTATCTGTAGTTTCGAAAAATCTACTAAATTACATTAAAAGTAAATTAGTAAGTACTTTCCTGTATGTAAGCACATTAATAGCTTCGAAGTTCCAACAGTTCGAAAATGTTGCGTCTGTAAAGGAAATTCCCAAAGGTATTGTGCCTTTTTGAACCACACTATAACTATTTATTTACAGATCCGTGGAGAGGTTGCGAATTGCACCGACAATTCCGCTCTGAACTCAAGATATTGCATTTTTTAGATTTAGGACCACTATTCAAGCTTACCAAGAGGAATAGATCATTACATTATTTTTTATCAAAGCTAGAAAAGTTACTTTCTTCTTAAGGCCCGTGTACATGGTAGAGAAATCGTGGCCAAGCCCTACCAAAATCGATGCAGATAAGTGTAGACACTCTTATAGAGCTCTACAGCTATTCTACCGTAGAATCTTTAGTAGACAAAATTCCCTTGTGGTTAAGCACTTTACGACTTTGTAAATCTCTCCCGTCTCTACTAACTGTTTAAACTGATTTCATATTTTGATAGATTTGTACCTATCTTCATAGGTTTCATCAATTTGGGAAATGCAATCTTGACCTTTTGTTTGAAATTGTTTTTCGTTGGAGTAAAGTACTTTGTGCCTTTTACGATTGTGCCTGCGTTAACACCTTTTATAAACTGTGCCTTATCTGGGGGATGAATTCTGGTTATGGTTTTTGGTTTTATTTCGCTCCGGATCAAAAAACTAACCAAAATTTGTTTGCTCCCAAAGAAACTTTTCGTTCCTCAGGATAAATATTGTTCAGGACCGAAATCCTCACAAGAAATTAGTTTTTATTCCTTTTGGAAATTTGTATAAGACTATCCATAAACGCTGTTGTATTAACTGCTTCATAGTTACAATACCAGGGCGAGGAAGGTTCTTTTTAAGATGAAAAAGGGCGAAAATGCTGCTATTCAGAAAGTGGAAGTTTTAAGTCAGGAATTCGGAAGAGTTCGAAAGATTCAAAAGCTCGAAAAGTTCGCCCTTTTTGGTCCCGAAAAGGACCTTCCTCGTTCTGGAGGTGAAGAATAACTACATTAACGAATTTCGCGCGTAGAAAACTTTCATTTTCTGAATAGCATCCTTTTCGTCCCTTTTGGTCTTGAAAAGGACGTTCCTCGTCCTGGAGGCGGAAAATTGGTATGTTTTCATATTACTGACTTAGAAAACTTGCGTTTTGTAAATGGCTCTTTTTCCGCCCTTTTTGGTCCCGTGGACACTCTTCAAATGTTTTTTTAAGTGAGTTTCACTTCAAAATTTAATTTATTAATTTGTATTTTATTTGATTTTTTCTTTAAAAAGTTAAAAAGCAATAACATATATTTGTAAGAAAACTTCCTTCGCAAAAGGATGAAATTGACTTCGAAAAGGTTAAATTTGACTTGCAAACGGGTAAATTTTATTTGAAAAAGGTTGCATTTGCATTATATAAAAATGAATTGTGAATTGTATGGTATACCGCTTCAAAAGATACGTTTCAAAAAATACCATGAAAATCTGGGATGTTTTCTTTTGTTTCTTTCTTTTTTGTGTTTAAGTGACAGAAATTATGAATAATATTTGGGAATGCATTTTGACTCTTCTAATTTCTTGAATGTTTAAAATTCGATTTCTCAGAACATAAAATAATTTTTCTCAATCCGTACAGTCACAGGTATTTAATAAGCTCTATTAAAAAAACATAAATCTTACCTTTTGATCTAAAGCTCTTTTAATTGACTGACGCCTTTGTATTTTGGCCTCTCCCCGTTCAATTTGCGCCATAATCTTCTCAATGTCTTGCAGTTCATGGCAACGTTCCCAAAATACTGTACTGTATTCAATAACTTCTTCAGGAGTTTTGCCTTCAACATCTTTAGCAATATTTTCTATATCATCGCGCCCATACTTCTCATTAGCTTTAATGAATTGATTAAAATCGCGCTTAGTCCAACTAGTAAAACCTGGTAGTAAAAATAAGAGTTAAAAGTGCATCCAATATACGATTACATTTTCCAATACCTTGAGTAAGAAGAGCTTCTTTTTCAGCAACCTCCTCTTCAGTTAATGGCTCTGCGTCATCTATCTTCTTTTGTTCTTCCCGCTGGGCTTTTGCAGCTTCTGATCCTAACTCTGGATTTTTTGGTACCTTATAATTAAGTGTTTTTCGATAGAAATATATCTCTTGATCAAGTAATTCAAACAAACGTGGAGGGAAGAATTGAAAGTCTTGAACAATTGGCTGCTTAGGAGGTCGTGGAGCTTTGGGAGCCTTAGGCTCAGATACTCGTAAAGCTTCTCGAAAATAAGCGTCGACTGCATAATTAGCTTTTCTTTCTCTTTTAGGAGGTTCAATCCATGATCCGACAGCCACATTTAATTTCCTTTTCTCTCTGTAATCTTCCCCTTCAAATTGATATACAGATGTTGCTTCGCTACCATTATCAAGTGTAAAGTTTCGCAAAGAGCTTTCCCCTAGAGCATCATACCTGGCCTTCTCTTCGGCCGTTTTAGCTTCACCTCTTTCCAAAATTGTATCGATATCTTCTTCTGTCAATTCTGAATCCTTCGATGCGAATACATGATTTGCTCCAAATCGAATGATATTCAACATTTCATCCTTATTCAATTGAGCAGACCGATTATCAACTAAACGTCCTTGTTGGATGACTAATTTGTCAAGTCTCAATTTGATCTCTGCACGTTCAACAATTTTCTCTTCAACAGTGTTCTCAGTAATGAATCGGAATACACGGACTTGCTTCTTTTGACCTATACGATGAGCTCGATCCATAGCTTGCAAGTCCATCTGAGGATTCCAATCAGAATCGTATATAATGACAACGTCTGCGGTAGCCAAATTAATACCCAAACCACCAGCTCGAGTTGACAACATGAATATAAACTTCAAACTATTTTCGGCGTTATATTCTTGAATTTGACGGTTACGATCTTCATGTGGAGTGTTGCCATCCAACCTGCAGTAGTGGTATCCACGCCATAAACAGTAATCTTCCAAAATATCCAGCATCCTTGTCATTTGACAAAAAACAAGTACTCTTGACCCCTGAGCTTGTAATTTAGGTAGAAGCTTGTCCAAAATAGTCATTTTACCAGAATTGTAAACTAAATGTTCATCGGTAGTGTACGGTGGTCCCGGTTCTGCTCCATCGAATAAATATGGATGATTTGTACATTTTCTGAGTTGCATAAGGATATTCTGCAACCGCATCTTCTCCACTTTACCAGCTCCATTTACAATATCAATATCTTTCATTAAGACCTTGGTATACCATTCTCTTTGCATTTTAGAGAGTCCCACGAAAATTTTGATTTCCTTTTTAGGCTTCAAACGTTTTTCTACTTCAGATTTCAATCTTCGGAGTAAAAATGGTTTCAACACCGCATGCAGACGTTCAATTAATGCATTATCGCCTAAGCAAGAATTAGTGTTAAACCACGAATCAAAATCGTCAGCGCTATTGAAAACGTCCGGGAGTAAGAAATTTAGTAGAGCCCATAACTCATGAAGATTGTTTTGAAGAGGTGTTCCAGTAATTAATAATCTGTTTGCTGTTTTAAATTCTCTTAAAATTTCAGAAAGTTTGGATTTCTCATTTTTAATCCTGTGCGCTTCATCTATCACTAAGTAACGCCAATTGAATTTTTTAAATACTGATTTTTCTCTGATGCACATTTCATATGAAGTAACGCAGACATCCCAGTTGCCAGGCATTAGAACTTCTCGGATAAACTGATTTCTTGTTTCTTGATCACCGATTAGGCAGACAGCTCTCAGAGAAGGACACCATTTATTGAACTCGTTGACCCAGTTTTGTAACGTTGATTTCGGTACTACTACCATATGAGGTCCAGGATTATTCCTGCAAAAATTTATTTTTAAATTTAATAATTTATTATAAAATAATTATTCCGGTAATTAAGAAAATGTTCCGTCATACGGAAAACTGATCGAAATAACTCTTTTAAATAATTATTTCACAGCATTTTAAAGTACAGTCTTTAAACAAAAATAAAAAAAAACTATAGCGAATTCGCTCCCAAAACACAAAGCACTTTTGTTTAATATTGTCATCATAACGGCATCCTGAAAAGAGCATGTGTTTTGATTTTCGAGATAACTCGTCTCGAAATTGATCCTACGAACAATAAAAGGAAAATTCAGAAAACAATTAAAAAAGGGATCGAATTTTGAAAAATTAAAGTGAAATAAAAGGAATCCTTTTTTAGTATTTTATTAAAATAATCATTAAACTTAACTACTCTCAAAAAACTATCATAATTGTTTTATGTACAGATTTTTTGGGATTATTGAGTATGGAGTACGAGGCCATTCTTTCCGATCCTGTAACTTGTAGAGAATGATGCAAAGTTTCTGAAAATTTATTTTCAACTCTCCAGATTTCAATATTATTTGTTTCCCTTGCGATATATAAAAAAATTTAAAGAAAATTTGGGCCCAAATTTACCTCGAAACACCAGTAGATGTTTTTCTTTACCTGTTTTCTAACTCTTTACACAAATTGCATTTCAAATTTTCTCTTCATTAGAGACCATTCTTTGTCCCGGGCCCGGTGATTTGTGTTGATGTTAAAGTTTAATTTTTTGAAAATTTTTGAAATTAAATTTACACTTGAAAATGTCCACCAAGTGTTCCCATCTTGTATTCAAATCATTTAATTTTCCTTTTGCATGTTTATAATTTACGCACATTTCTTCGTCTGACTTACATTCTTTAAGATCTTGAACGTTTTGAGCATGACTTTTTGTTTTTGCCATATCCGTCAGTGTGTGATTAAATCAGCAGCAATTATAACATTTGCGTTCATAAACTCCTTCCATTATTTTACATCTCTTTCACATGAGTTTCTAACAATCTAACTAAATTCCCATTTGTAAATTGCTGTAATGGGTCCGATTTTTCGAATTGTATATTTCGACATATTTCCACGTTTCGAGGTCCCTGGAGTTTGAATACATAAATTTTAGAAGGATGTCTGTGGGTGCGTGTGTACGTACGTTCGTGAACCCTTTTTTTGTCTCGGAATATCTTGAGAACAAAAAAAAAAGGTTTGGAAAAAATTTTAATTGGCCGTTTTTTTAATACAATTAAACTTTCAAAAGCAAGACGAAATGGACAAATGGGAAATTGGCAGTCTGGGTAGAACAGTTACATCCAGTTTGTTTTAAAATGTAATCCAAATCAGCCTGCGCAACTTTCAATTACAATATCACAATTTTTAAATCAGCTTTTGATAGACATCTATCTTGTGCTTTTAGAAAATTAATTATCTTCTCATCAGTAAGGCTTTCATACACTGGCCAACTTTTAAGTCTCGGTTTTTAAACTCCAATAATTTCACTTTATAAGTTTCTGAATTGTTTTTTTTTCTTTTTAACTTCGACTACATTTTTGGATTGACACTCAATTGCCACAGTTCCTTCTGCAATTACTTGCAATTTATTTACTTTAAATTCAGCTTAATTTATGTTTTTCTTAATATTCTCCGGAATCCCTTTGCTTTGTGCGCTAGTTTTTCGGTTTTATTACTAATAATCAACGTCTTTTAATTCTCCGTAATCCTGATCGGCTGCTTTATTAGTTGACATACTCCCAGATTTATTATAGGTTCTACCCCCTTTTCTTGATAGTAATTATCTTTTAAAAGTAGATTAATAACTCTGGAAACGTTAACCCTAGAAGCTATATTTTCTTGCAGATGTTGGAACGCTGTGACACAAAGTGGGAGCGAGTCTTAAAGAGCATAAAGGTAATCAGAAGCCCTTCCAAAAACAAAAAAATTTCACTCTCAGTAAATTCAAGTGAAACCAATTACATTTCTAAGGCATTTAACTATTCTGCTCAAGAGCACCAAGGCCCAACTAATGCTACAAAACTGGCACAAAGGGCAAGTAACTTACCTAAAGTGCTTAAGATAACCTAGAAGTGATATTGTCTGTAGGGTTTTTCCCAAACCCATCTCATCAGCCAAAATGCCGTTGATACCATTCTCGTACAGAGAAATCATCCAATTTAAGCCTCGTATTTGATAATCCCTCAGCTCCCCATTTTTTATGTAACTTGGTGACGTCTCAAAACGGAACACATCCCTTGCAGAAGTCTCTTCCGCGAGTAGTTCTTCATCTTCCTCCTGCTCTGTTTTACGATGTCGATGACTGAAAAACACAATACTAAATCGATATTCCCAATTTACACAAAACAAACTTACTCTGCTGGACCTGGGGCTGGAATTTCCTTTGGCTTTTTAGGCCGACCCACGGTTTTAGCTTTGGGACTCTTGGAAGCGCTATTTGTCATAAAATGTGTAAAAATTTCTGTTTGTTTCAGAAGGTAGTCAAACCGTTTACTTCTATCCGACTCAATTTTTGTGTCAAACTCAACTTCCTTTTCGCGGGACGATGTAGTGTCTGAAGTTGATTCATTCTGAAAAACAGAAAAACATTTGCGTGCATTTGCACAACTCTACGGAAACATTAAACAAATTTGCAATGACAGCTGGGACGCTCTACACACATTTCAGGTTGTGCTGAATCTGGAAGTGCATTTCTTACCGAGTTTTCATTGGTTCCTGGGACATCTGCAATCTCTTCTTCATTAGACATCTTTATTGTTTACTTTTAATCACAATTTGTATAAAAATCTCCTTATTATTCACACAAAACTGATGAAATCCACACAAGTTCAAAGGCGGTAAACGTATCCCCCTTCCATGCGCGCTGTTCATCGAAGACTCTGAAGTTTGTAACGTTTGAATGGAAATGTATTTATCAAATTGTAATAGATGAAGGAAATATACGTACCGCAAGCAATTTACTACACAAATATAAAACGAAAAATTATTCGAATTGCCACAATTAACTGATGTCAATTTCCATTGCATTTTAATTATTAACACGATATACAGAATGGTCGGAAAAATCTAAGAAATCTGCTTTAAACCGCAATTTAAAATTTTCGAGAGTTCAATACTAGGTTAGGAAATGAAATTGAATTTAGAAGTTTCCTAGGCTTGATCTAAAGTGCAAACTACGACCATAGAATAAATAATAATAAGAATTGCGTCTACCAAGAGTAGAAATCGATAATTTGCTAAAACTCACAAAGCCATGATTTTAGCGTGTATTTCATGTATTTAAGACTGGCTGTTTTTCTTTATGCATTCCGAATATCCGCAATCCTCACGAAACAACATCTTGTTGGACCGAAATGAATTCAAACAACAATTGGAAATTATCTAAAATGATTAAAGCTCGCATTCGCATCAGACATTTTTAACTGCATTAAGATGATTCAGAGTAATGGTAAGAAGAGTTTTCTCTAAATATCTTTTTTAACCAAAACAATAAAATATCAAACTGGTTGTGATTCATTCTGCAGAATTGGAAAATTTTTGATTCACCATATTATGTAGGAGTTCCTTATATAGAGTATAAAATTCTCCTTCTTCCTTTCTTTTTTCAGAATTATTAGGAACAGAAATTCTCGCGTTTTCTTTTATCGAAATTCGAATTTTGGGAATTTTTGTTTTTCGTGAACAAAAGTAGATAAAAGTGGCGACAATTTGCTATTTTTTTTTTTTGGATAGGTGTGAGCTCAAGAAGAGCTCCGAACTTAGGCCATTGCTAACCCCATTGTTCCTCCACGTCGATAGTTGCTGATGGGACAGATCTTATCATATACTTAGCCATCCGTCTACCGTCGACTTCGTAAAACCAGAGCACCCCTTTTCGCCTTCCCTTGATGCAGTTCGTTAAGGAAGTACCGTCCCAGGTGTTTGAATCTTTTCTTTTGACGGACAGTGGCACAAAAAGTGCGTCCAGTTTCATCGCCACATCGCCTGCAGTCGGCGTCGTTTGAGCGGCCGATCCTGTGTTGGTGCGCTTTTAGGAACCCATGTCCTGTTAGAATTGTAACCAGTAATCTCAGTAATGGTTTGTTTAGTCGGAGAATTTTGGACGTTGAGCTAGCGTTCAGTGGGCCCCACAGTTCCTCGGTCGTACTGGCTACCGGGGTCAGGTCCCACAATTGGCGATGTTCGTTGTTTGCCTAGTCTGCGATACGCCCAAGTAGATATCTAGTTGACATCCCTGTGGGGGAGGCTTCAGAGCCAGAGGTGAGACAGCACTGTGGCTTGGTACCCATAGAAGACAGATCGTTAAGCACGTGTTTACAGTCCCTTATTAACTTGGATGTTACGAGGGGTTTCCTTAGGGCCTTGATAGCCGCCTAACTGTCCGTGCAGATCACAATATTTAGCCCTTCGGGTTGCAGAGATCGCAGGTATCCGCCCGCTGCCAGTATGGCTTTAACTTTCGCCTGGAAGACCGAGGTGTGGCCCTCCAGATACAGTGTCATCCTCACCACCAAATCCTCACAGTGAAATTTAAAATTTTTTTATTTAAAAAGATGCAATGGCGTCCTTCTTGGCTGGAGGAAGTTAGTGATGTGCGGCGTGTATATAGACTAATGCTGGAAGATCTCCAAGCAGCATTTAAAATAAATCAAAAATGTATTTAACATTTATTAAATTTGTTAGAAATGTTCCCTCCAATAAAAAGTGTGTAAGAAAAAAATTTAAGAATATTGGTCGAACGCGTAAGATCAGTAGAGCCTATTTTTCAACAGAGGATATGTTCAGCTCGGTGGCTTCAATATGGTGAGTGTCATCAATAATGGTGAATTTCTACAATTTAGCAGCATATTCAAGGATTCAAAATTACAAAGATAAAAAAAGTAAAAGTCTCTAAATGCCCAAAATGCCAACTTTTATTTAAGGCTGTTGTATCAGGTCGTGTCGGGTCGTGTTGCTATATGTGAATATTGAAGGAAAAGTGCTGTACGGTTATTTGTCGGTGTCGTTACTTGTCGTGTCATCAGTGTAAATCAACCCTACGATGTAAAACTGGTTTTATTTCCGGTCGAAAGCCACAATGTTTTCTTCTTTAGTTTTTTTTTTTAATTTGGTAGAGAATATTTTCTTATTTATTCAATGGATTTGGCACCCCGTCCAATAGTGGCGCTCTGAGCGGTTGTCTATTTCGCGTATATGGTAGAAAGGGCCCTGGAATCTGTGCATCATTAGCACCGCAGTGGTTAGTCCAATTTTACAGACATTAAACATTTTTCTAATTGCAATTGTGATGATAATTAAATACTGGTGAAATGATTTAAATGTGTTCAAGGTAGTGGAGGCATTTTCAGAACTTAAGTGCAAATTTTCAAAACTTTGGAGTTTGTGCCCATGATCAATTTACATTGATTTATTTCTTGTATTTACATTATATCTACATAAATTACATTAATTTTTCTTAACCTTAGATGATGATGATGCTATATGACTTATTCTATCGATTATCCCTCTTTTGTCTTTCCTTTCTTTGTCGTATGCTAAGTACGCTCTGACGTAGAAGTTTCCAAAGAGCACTATGAACGAAATCATGTAAACTATGAGTGTGTAGTGCATCCATAAGGGGAATTCGCATCCCACGCGGAGTCCATTGATTCCCAGAAGAAGAGCAATGGTAAACTGCAACTATAGAACAATTTTAAAATACTATAAACCTTAAATCAGAAACTGTATCATTACTAGTTGCAAAATTGTCAGGTACTTTTTCCACCACAGGTACTTTTCAACTTTGGGTCCGAAGACCGAGAGTGCGTAGTAAGAGTACATCATGACGTGAATAAATGAATTGCCCATTGCCGGAAGGAAGCCTGTAGTTTAGAAAACCGGATTTAATAACAAGTTTAGAATTATTAGTTAAGTTTTATACTTGATCCGCTTGGAACCCATTTTATACCAATCCACCATAACGGGAACATAGTGCTGTGATGGTAAACGTGTAGGAAAGTAAGCTGATTTTCTTTTTTTCGCAGAATGAAAAAGAAAGTGTCACAAAATTCCAAAAGTTTCGAAAAGTAAAACCACCAAACTGCGTTGGCCACCTGAAATTGTAGAATAACACCAGTAATCGGGATATCTGTAAAAACTAGCTTTATTACCTGTAATTCGTCTGGGTCGTACCTTTCGCGGCAAGGTTCACATATATAACTATACCGTAGCCGAAAGGAAGCTGTAAATAACTGGACAGCGATGTAACCATTCAATATAGCCATTGCAAAGTTATACGGCACTAGCAACCAGTTGAGATTGAAGGGTTTCCGACTAAAAATGGGAAATATTAGAACGGAATGTTTTACAATTTAATTCAAATGTCGAACTTTTTCATCACTTTTGGTCCTGCCCACACAATGAATAAATAGATCATTGTGCACAGTACTGTCGGCAATGGAGAATCCACAAGAAGCCATCCTTGTGTTCTTGAATCTAGAACGTGATCGTTTAAAAGCAAAAGTCTCAAAATAGGTTTCAAGGCTCGTACCTGAAAATGTTAACGTCCAAAGATAGAAGCTATACGGATTTTCCAATAGCCTTGGAGTACTTGTAATATTCGTCATCTGTAAGGAAATAAACACCAAATATAATCTTTTTATACTTTTTATTTGTTTCTTTCGTATATTTTCAAAATAAAATTAAATTACGTAAAGAGAAGTATTGAATTTAATAATTTTTGCTAGCATTTGACTGCTCACAAAATAAAATAAATCTGAATTTGGCAATTGAAATTACAGTTAACGTACTCCGAAACGTGATCAAATCGACGGAGATTGTATACGTATCTAGCAGCAGAATTGAAGGCAACGGTGAGTTTTCTGAAGAATGTAGAATTAAGCTTAGAAAAAATTTCACATCCGCATCTGAATATCGGTGAGATAAGTGCCCTAACTAACTTGAGACGTGTAAGAGTAGGTGTGAAATCACTAGAAGCCCAAAGCGCTCGAAATCCACTATAAACTTTTATAATTAGCGAGTCTATATGATCACTCCAGGTTCATGTATGTCATGTATCACTTCCCAGTTTCGAGCTGACTCAACGAATTGCCCAATGCCACAGGTGAAAGACCAGAGGTATCCCATAAATATTTATAAATAATAAGATATTTCGATTTGTCAGGATTCAACTTAAGTTCGTTTTCTTTAGCCCACAAGTGGACTGACAGCAAATCATTGTTAATACTAAAAACAGCATCCTTACAAAGCCCAATCGGTCTGGAAAGATACAATTTGCATATCGTCCGTATACAAATGTAAGTTACTGTACTCAATACAAAACAAAAGCGGGCCTAAATTAGAGCCCTGAGGGATACTAAAAAGTATACTCACCGAAAGAGAAATCATGCTGTTGCTTTTTACTTGTGGAAATTAACTTTTGCATAGAATCTCATGACTCACAGTATCAAAGCCCTTGAAAAAAACTAAGAGCACTAGAAATTTGAAGAAGAGGATCACATTATTGATGTAAAAACTCATTGCAAACGTTTTATAAGTCACAATTTCTTGGAAAATGTTGTGCTGTACTTGCGAGGATCTGAGGTGAAGATAATCTCAATTTGCTGGGATTGCAGAGCAGCAATAAAATATGTTCCTAAAGGGTGTCGTTACTACTGGATAGATAGGCTCGGTAAAATGAACGTGATCTGTAAAGTTCCATATTTTCACCGGATATAACTTTGTAAATAAACAGTTACTTAAGACCCTGCAAAAAGGTGAAAACAAATTGAATATTTTAGTCCTTTCGAAAATCAAATTCCACGGTTTTGTAATTATCAATGCGGAAATATGTTCAGGAGAATATTATTGTAAAAGAAAAGAATAAAGAGATAATATAAATAGTCATTTAATCCTGTAATTTATCGAGATCTTCATAGTCATCACAAAACAGTTCTATGGAATTTTTATTTGCAAGCAGAGCGGAATTAGGCAATTGGGCTTGATAATTGGACACTACTCGCTGACAAAACATACGCTCACATGTCCAGAACCAGAGAAGGTGTTTAGATTAAAAAATGCGAAATTTTCACAAAACGAATAGAATGGTAGATGCACAAACGAAGAATGAGAAAATCAACTGGGTAACAAATTTAATAAAGATGTAACACTTACATCACCTGTTGACATCTGAATCAGGTGCTCATCACCACTGTAATGAGTGGTGCTCACAAATCCTATCGCCTAAATCTGCACTAAATTTCCACTCCATCCCTCTCCCTGACTAAAACAGGATTTTATTGAATTTAAAAAATTTGAACCTCTCATCTAAATCATCAATCAATTGATCATCAATCTAAATTACACAAATCAGAATTGATCCGGATCTTTAGTCCGGATCAAACTTGATTTAAGACTCGTTCTGTAGATCTGATCTCATCTGATCGATCAACTCTGGCAAAAAGTTGTACTTTAGAATTTGAGAAAACATTTATGGGTCTGAAAATTTTTTAATTATTGTAAATCAATTTACTGGTTTTAATTTGATATCGTAAGAGTTCTTATATTTTTTCTACATTTTTTATTTTTCATTTTTTATTTACTTTAAAAAATGTCCAGGATTATTTTATTATTTGCATTTCAAAACATTTAAGTTCTAAATAGGAGTAGTGCCTGTTGTGATTTATGAGACTCATAACTCGAACCATAAAAAAACTTTCTTCTTCATTATCTTGTTTCGAAACGTAATTACCTGAACAGAGGCCAAAACGGCATGCTATCAGTTTTATTATACATAGTTAGGAATGTAGTGATGTCGAAATGAAACGCCGAAAAAACTTACTTTTTAAGTGAAGTTGTTAATTGCTGCAATTAATTTGCTTTTGAAGGCATTTAAGACTCATAATTTAGTAACTGCGGATGAATTTACTAAAACTTCTTTTATTGGTAATTTTCATCACGAGTTATTCGTTGCATTTAAAAGGTTAGGCAGACAAATAATTTATACTATTATTAAGCTAACAACCTGTGATGAGATTCTTATGTTGTAATTCATAAAAGTCATCATCTGAATCCTTCATATACAATAAAAATATGAAAATATAATATTTACAAGAAAAAATAATATTTACCTGTGTACATTTAAGTAATGAGAAAAAAAGGAAAACTAATAATAAAATTAGGAAAAAGTTTACGAGAAAAAGAATGATGTAATATGAATAGATCAAGTAATGCCAGTTAGTGGGCACAATCTAGTTATGGAAATGTCTACAGAAACAAGAAATTCCTGCCCAATTTTTATCAAAAAGATAAGGAGATTGATGACAAAGAATTTTCTGAAACACGAGAAGGACACTACGCAGTAAACAGGTATTAAGAGGACAGTCAGTAATTCAGCACCATTTTTTTTTTTCAAAATCCAATAACCGACTTTTTATAATTGTAAGTGAGGGGTTGTTTTAAGTTTACTTGAAAATGAAAAGGATAATTTTGAGAAATTAAACTATAATATGTACATTCGCATCGAAGTAATTAGTAGAAATTTAATAAAACTCTAAGGTATTAAATTTTTAATATATAGAAAACTCCGTTACCTACATATGGGCCAAATTTGGAACCTCTTTTATATACCGTTATGAAAATATTTGAATTCAACTGAAAAATCAGAAAAATGTGCTTTTTAATTCTGTAAAAGGACATATCTTGAAATTAATGTGGGCATCTCCTGGAGGATCTTAGGACACATGTTTCTACCAAGTTATACTTCCGTACCCCTTTCCGTTCGGAAGATATTAACAAAAAACTGAGATTTTGTTTGAATTTCAAACGTACCTTTTGACCTTTAGATGACCTTGTCGCCTAAAATGACTTATACCGTTA
>QYTT01082341.1:0-17166 GCA_006980735.1 Dasypogon diadema
AACTGCTAATTATGTTTTTTAAGAGTTTTTTTTTTGATTTATGAATGGGGGCTTATACCTTCAATTATGCTTCTCATTCTTTTTGTATTTCAGTGTGGGATAGTCGTGTAGTCCATAGTGTTCAAGAGTCTTATCTAAAATGACATCGGTTTTCAATCTGTTTAGATGGGTGTTTACAAGATAAGAGGTGTTCTTCACTTTTTGGCAGGTGTAATATGTATTCATATTAAATTCTAAAGTGGATTCACATTTTTAAATAAATTCGTTCGTCGTTTGAAATTTGAGGTGGATTTGTCTTAAAATGTTGATAGCATCCGACAAGTTTTTTTTAAAAAAGAGGAAAAGGTTTATAAAGAAAGTACTAAGTGGCGATCCTACAGATCTATGTCTTGGCGATAAGTTAGATGAGGTAGGAGCTCCTAACTCTTGTTTTTTGAAGAATAAGTGCACTCGGCCTTCCGGGCTTTGAAAGCATTCCTTTAAGATGTGGACTATTATATGAAAATGCAATAGTAGAAGGTTTGTGTTTCTTCTAGATGATCAGGTATATAATACAAAAAATTTTGATATGTAGAAATTTTCTAAACAGTATTTATTGTCAGGGTATCCTAAATTTAGCAAGAAGGTGGGTCTCACCGGTATTGCTTGGTCAGTGTCATTATATTCACTTTCCGCCCTTTAGGGAATACGAAAATGAAGTCTGAACTTGGCCAGGGTCAGAACGAAACTAAATAAAGAGTCTACACCTATCTTTTTTTTTGGCGGAGGGGGGGAATGCGTTACGCATCCTAGGGGGACTAGCCTATCCTTGAGACCAGTAGAAATTACGTCTGTCGGGTAGATGAATTGAAACATGGGTTCATGGGTTCAGTTTACGTTGCTGCCCCTCTCCGTCTGTTCGTCCTAGCTTCGTGAGTGGAACTCTTCACACTTCTGTGTGTTCTAGACTTTCTCTGTCACTGGTGATGAGAAAATCATTTGGCCAATCTGATCCCCACTAAGTGGTCAATTTGTAGTATAGCTCGAAATCCTTTATAAAAAATGACAATTTTTGACGTGTACTCTTGGACATGGAGGACCAATTTAGTAGCCATTCAGATTTCCTGACCTCAATTCTATGGATTTTTATTTCTGTGGTCACTTGAAGGATCTGGTTTACTCCTGACCAGTTGATTCGAGGGACCAATTGTTAGAAAGAATAATTTCGGCCTGTGATAGAGTAAGGAAAAATACAAATCTTGATGCAACTACCCAAAGGTCCTGGATTTTACGAGTAAGCACTTGCATTCTTTAGAACAGTGCAGTGGACACGTGAAACACCTCCTGCTCTAAATTCTCCGATCTTTTATTAATGTTAAAATCTTTTGAACGGCTGAAGATATCGACTTGATTTTTGATTTTGTTTTTGAAAGGTCCTTGAAGGGCGCAACTCTTTTTGGAAACACAATGCCTATAGAGGGATAAAATGTTGAATTTTTGATTTTAATTTTAAAAAATTGGACATTAAAGTATATCTAGTTCTCACAGTTTCAGGTGGATTGAAAAGTATTAGGTACCGTTTGAAAGCTGAGGACATGTGTTCCAACAAAGTCCATATCATTGTCCTGCAATGTCTTACAGAACTTAGGATATTTTAAGTAGAGAGCAAAGACAAAAATTTTCAGTGTCAGAAATAAAGGTGGAGGAGTGATTTTAGATAGATAGGGACGGGGGGGGGAGGTCTTGCAATAAACGTTGATCAGGACGTCCCATAGAATCGATTGACATATGTTGAAACATATATCTTCGTATCCGTACCACCCTGTATATATAGGTGTAGACTATACAGTTGAACCCTATTAAGGGAAGGTAAATCACAAATCATTATTCCAATTTGTTCCAAAGTTTCAATCAGAAAATAATGAAATAAATAATTAACATTTTTAGAACAAAAATTTAGATGAAAATGGGTTGATTTCGGGGTTCCACAAGGCTGCGTGCTTTCTCCTATTGTTTTCTAAATTTTCCTGAATGACATTTTGTCTTAGGGACTTTACCTTTCTTTCAATTATCTCCATAATGACCTAAAATTAAATAGAGCTAGATCTACAGCGAATGGTCCAGAGTGAATTCAATACAAACACGTTCACTCCATTTCATAATCAAATGCAATAGGCGCCGTACCATTCTAGAAATGGCCAGAAACTATTTAGGGCTTAGGAAGGAGTTAGATCATGAATTTAAGTCCACTATTTGAAAAGACATTTTTTTTATAAAAATCTTAAACGTCACAGGGATTACTCTTAAAGAAACCGTACGTACTTCTGCAGAGGATGTCTGTTGGGAAAGATCTGAAGGTGGACAGTGATATGGGTGGGATCATTAATTGACGGTTCTGCTGTTACTTTCGACAGAAGTTCATTAATGAAGTAATGAACGCATTTCCTGCAGGAAAGTAGTTTCTTTTCTTTCTCATTTGAAAAAAACAGATCTGCGGTGCCAACAATCTACTAGTAGGTTGATGAAAATCCCGCTTTTACAATCAGAGGTTCTGAATTACGGTATGTCGAGGACTTCTAGGAAAATAGAGCAAAGCAATAATTAGAGAAGAAGAGTAAACCATAAAAGATAATTCAGAAATGGATCAGTTCCAATCACTTCATCTTGAAAGGCATAAAAACTTGGAAATTTCAAGAAATCAATGCTTTGCTCACTGATTCATGATTTAAACGAGTCATAAAAGAAACTTTTTCATTGCTCACCACTCCATAATGAAAAAAAAAATAATTAAACGGTGTTTTTACTATTTAAATTACTTGAGGAGGTTCAATGGACCCACCCATACGCAATAAGAAATCTTTGAGAACCGTAACGTATTGGAAAAATGATTTCGGCAAAAAGAATAGAAGTATTTAGGCTGGGGCAAAAAAAAACAAAGCGAGGAGGAAAGAGAGGCAATTGAAGATCGGACGCTTCTCTAGGTGATCTGTCTTAAGTGATTGGACTGAAACACATGGATACTGACAGGAGAACATTATGGCACCTATAGTGGTCCTAAAAATTGATTGACTGTCAATGATATGGCGCTTGATTAATGAGCAGATGAGCAGTTTCACTTCTGAAATGAGGCTTTTTAAGCTATCGATAATTAGCTGTGATGAGGTCATGCTAGCCAGGGGAATCTCTACAGTTTTTAATTAATTTAGAGCCAGATGGAGAGTATAGTGTAAGTGGTACGGTATGGGAATATTGAAGATTGCAGTAATCCGAAAATATCGCCTGAGATGTTATTTAAAACCTCCTCATTTACATTTACTGCAAGGAATTAGAATTCCAAGACTGGGTCTTGGTAGTTTTCGAATTCCTGCATGCTGGGAAGATTATCTATGCGAAAATCCTGATTAACCTCAACCACCGTTTGTTCGCCAGTCGTTTAAGTCAGTTTGGTTTGGTGTGTTATTTAGAGACCGAGCTTAATGCCGTACAGATACAGATACTGGTACTGATCTGCATAGGCACCTTCCACTGCAACTGCTGGTAGTTACTTGGTGTACAAAGGACGAGTAAAGACTCAATTATTTTAGCTGATTGCCAGGGTTCTGTCGGGCTTACTGAAACTTCTCTTTTTCGTTGTTTACTTTGTTGTATAAATCAAGATTAACTTAATTATGAAATTCTTTTGTACCTAACGTAACGACGAATCGTTCGCCATCATCCGCCCCACGTGCAGTCATCTTAGACCCAATCCGAATGATCTTCTATTGCGACTGTGGTCTTCAGTTGACTCTTTGCACGCTTGCATTTCTTCAGATATTTCGATTCGATTAGGTTTCTCAGCATTTCACAAGGTATTTATCTATGGAGCATAATAACGGACATTGAAATTTATTATATCTAAGAGTTTTAATAGCTTCTGACAGTTGAATGGTAGTTGGGCATGTTCCGAACAATTATTGTAATTAGAACTAAGACAATCTGGCTGTGGGCGAGCCACATATGTTTGGTTTGGTTCGATAAGCGTGAAAAGGGTGGTCATTTTGTTTAAATTGAATTTTAATCTTAATGGTTTGAGTTTTGAGATTGCCTTAGAGGGTATGCTGGCCTTTGGATCTCGAAGATTTAATGTTCTTCCTGGAAGTTATCATTTCTGTCATAAGTGTATAGAGCTTGCAGTTACATGAAAGATTAGGGATTGGTGATTCTATCGAGACGCGGTAAAGGACTATTTAAAGTAATCTCATATGACAACAATTCTTAAATCAGAGATGTCTCCAGGGCTGTAAGGTATATTTTCTATAGAAATTGCAGGGCAATCAAATCTCTAGTGTACTTACGTATTAAGGATGGATATGGTTAGCTGTTTTACTCAGAATGGATATTAACCGCCAATGAATCAGTATTTTGCATCTTAAGTCATATCCTTATGACTAAGCACCATTATGGAATCCTTACAAGGGGAATCCCGACTAGGATTATTGATGATATTGATGATATTGACCCCGAAGGATGATACAATCAGTGCGGGTGCGTGGACCCGCATCATTAGAATCATCCAAGTATTTTTCTTTACACCGGGCAGACAGTATAATGCACTATTGAGCTTTGAATTGGTATTGAATCCCTGAGCCAGGGTGAAATGATCCACTGGGATCAATGGAGTACCTTTTCCCAGAGTCATAGGTACTTCCGTCGCGTCAATTTGTGGCTTTGTAATGTTTTACAAAGTTCCCTTGTAAATTATAGGAATTCCTTCATTACATGATTACCGTATGAAATATCCTCCCAATCTCTACTCACACTTAACCTCATTCCACCCATTGTTCTTGCAGAAATTGAGATAATTGCGACCTCATTTGCACAAGTTAATTAAAAGAGATTCGATTGGATCTTAATAAGCTGCAGAATTTCGTAAAAGTATCAAATTGCTCCGAGCAAATGAAAAAGCCTCCTTTGTGTAAAACACCGAGGGAACGTTCAAACCAATTCCCTAAATAGACCCCCGTAATTAGTTCCGCACTTCATGCTAAATTAAAATCTGACCCAGAACACGATCCCACCATGTGATGGCACTCTGTTTGGATAGCTTTTCTCGTGGATCAATTACGTCCCATAAAATTTGGATTAAACTCTGAAATGTCTGAAATCTTGAAAAGCATCCAACAATTTAATAGACTTGATACTAATTCCCGGTGAACAGAAACCATCGATCGCGGCTTTTTTTCCAGTTTTCGGGAAACATCACGAGTCCGGGAAGAAAAACGTTTAATTTTCTCAGGACGTGACGGATGAGCTGATATACTTGGGCTGGTGTTGTTTTGTACACGATTCAGTCGTTTCCACGTCATTTGTTCACTCATGCATGATCTTCCGATTCCTGGGATGTGATACTCTGGTAAGTGGGTGTATTGGGCAGAGGTGGATTCACTAGATGCAATGACTACAATGAGGCAAACGAACAGGAACAGCATGGCAAGACGAAGATGGTCTTTGATTGATTTAATGGGAAGCGTGTTCATGAACAGCGTTTACGTGCCCGATCGAGCCTTGAAAATTGCACACTTAAGACAACGTTTTACTTAGGGGCATCGAAAATTCCTGTGGTTTGCAATTTTAAAAATTGTTCTACGTACCCTTCGAATGGAACCCACGTCCTACATATTTGGATGCGTTCGATCCCAGCAATTTGGAGCCGAACAAGATCTTGATCTATTTGTTTGATGGTATCGAATCGGACAGGTGGGACCAGCAAATATCTTGAGTCTTGAAGTTGTTTATTGATCGATTGACGACGGTCACTAGTCCGTCATTTCTCTAGTGTAACGGAGACCTGGGAGCCTATTTAAATTGAAATTGAATAAATTAAATGGTCTCGAATCCCGCTGGGATGATCATCATTTGATATGTCGAACGACGGATTCCTGCTGAATGTAGTCAGATCGATGGGACCCAGAGCAAAGCACTTCACAGCGGTTCGTGTCAAGAGTTTTGTCATTTGAATACAATGAGTCTGGGTAATTCTGACAATTGTTATTTCTTACTTTGCGTCTCCTGGAAGAGCCCACTAGAGCCACTTTGCGGTCGATCTTTTTGTCTGCTCCTGGTGATGTCTAGCTGTGTGTCAATCGCAGTTTTATATATCAATCATTCACTAAGAGAACTGGGTAGGAATTGAATCCGTGAAAGACTTCTGTGTTGAGTTCCATTGAACAAATGGCTGGGATTACAGTGAATTTGTTCAGATTGTCAGCAAATAGTTCCAAGTGATTATAGTCTTTGCGGAGTGCAATTAATTTTACTGCGGCTTTGATGAAAACGAGCTGCAGGTTTACTGCTGTTGAGGAGTTGTTTATTTAAACGTTGGACAAGATGAATTGGTACTCGGGTGATATCTATAGCTTGATGAAGTGTTTGGTTGCATGTGTTTTGAGATTTTGAGGTTTTGATGAAAATTTTGGTCTTTAAAAGCGGTAACTTTTATGTTTTGGTCATTACAGAGCTTTGTACACTGTTAGGAGTTCGGCAAGGTCTATCTAGGATTAATGAAGAAAAGGTGGCCGAAATAATAAAAAATTTGACGGGATCGTACTTCACCGGCAAGGATAGTTTTGATACGCTGCTGGTCAAACAAAGTTAAACACTCCATAACCAAAATTATTAACACTTCACTGAAGAAGTTTAGAATCTCAGAATAAGTAAAAGTTTCAGATGTAATACCTATAAAAAAGTTGGAGACATGAGTTGGGATAATTTAAGACGGATATATATACTTCCTGTCATCAGTATTCTGAAAATTGTCGTCAATCATCAGCTGCAACATTTTTGGATATATATAGAAGGATTACGGATTCCGAAAAAACTCTAACGCTTCTCAAACTCAGAAATGCTTGATGCAAAATCTTAAGTTCATTTGCTGTTCATCTTTTTAACACCTTGATTGCCGCGACGGTCACCGTTGACCGACATTTAAAAAGCTCTCTCACGACTAAGGCATTTTAATGCGGAATTCTCTCACGAAAGCTTTTATGCTAATTGCGGTTGCGGCAATTAACGTGTTGAAAAAAGGTTTTCGACACTATCGATAGGAATATTTTTCTACCGAAATTCTTTGAAGTTGGAATACGTAGAACTGAATGTGAAATGTGAATACGTAGAACAGAAGATTTTCATTGTATTAGTGATTGGATTTAATTGTATTTGAAGGGGATTTCAAATTCATGGATGGGAGTGGATATATGTTCAAAATTTAGATTGATTTTCAAGCCATATTGTAAGAATGCATTATTAAAGGAGGGAAAAATATGTTACAGATTATAGGGTTCCTTAAATTGAATTGATTTCAATCGTTATTCTCGTTTTTTGGTACCGACTGCTTGATATTCTACAAGGACCCACAGAAATGCACTTGTTGAACTACTTTATAAATTTAATAAGAATCAATTTCTTCGTTTCTTCTATTTGTCCAAAGAAATGTGTATACTTTGTAAGTTGAAGACCTATAAATACTTGTTTTTAATGCTTAACAAAAAGTTACTCCATTTTCCACGTTATCGTGTGAATTCGTAAATCAAAATACTTCATCACTTATCCCATTATCTTTGCTAGATCAGACGTGACCAACAGCAGATTAGTTTCAGTTCACATTCAATCCTATAAATCCAGTTCTAATTTCATCGACCTCTCGCCTAGTTCCAGAGATATTCACCATAAATTATCTAAACAGGTGGGAAACTCTCATTACCACTAAAGAGATGATCATCTACACAGATGATAAATAGCACATGATATAAAACGAACTATTTCTAAGAGTCCACGACATAGAAGGGAACAGAACCTTAGAGAGTATTGCATTCCACCTGAGTAAGATTAGAATTTCTACATAACTGTGAAAGAACCACCTCAGATCGATCCGTTAACATCGCGGGGAGTTTATTGAGATTTAAAATATCCCCTCAGAATTAGAACTTGATTAATTAGATCTATGAATTTCTTGTATCTGCCGGGTGTGAGTTCAACTGAACGCCATGATTATGTCACCCGGACAGTGATAATTTTCTTCAACACATAGCCCCTTTTAAATACTATTGACACCACAGACTAAAGAGATGTATAATCTCTACATGGACGCTAGACGTGAATCTCTACGAATCAAAGTAAAGCAAGTGCAAGTGAATTTCAGAAAGATTATGCTCCTGAACACAACGCCACTATCAAAATACGATCATAAAACACGTGTAAACCCATCACTCCCGATCACCTGAAATTGTAAGTAATCTTAGGTGATTCTATAAAGATGCATGCTGTATGGACGACAGGATTTCACCTTTTCAGGTATCCCTGATCCCATCGAATTTATCTCTGAACATATTTATTAACTCGACATTGAAACAGACCGTACGGCTCGCATTGCTTCAAGATATTTTTTGATTAATAGTTTCAAATAAAGAGCCGTGTGGTATAGTGTGGCGGGGGTACAGACGCCAGAGATTGTTTTTAGCAAATGTACAGCATATGAATCTGGGCATGGGTCTTGTTCTGCTGGGGATGGCCATATCTCACACACGTTGATCCTCGTCGGAGGGAGCATTAAAAGAACAAAAATAATTGCATCAGCACGAATTTCGTTCGCATGGATTCCTCTCCAGTGGTATCTGAATAGAAGACCAAACCAGTGAACATTTTCTTTTGGTGATTCTTTGCAAGCAAATGGTATCGTACTCGATTACTGGTCTTGGGAACAGTGGAAAAAAGAAGACAACCCTTCGTCTTACATGCTCTTCAAAACATGTCTGTTTCTTGTCTTGAATCTTTGCGTTTTGTTCGACCAACAACAGTCAACTATCCAACATTGGAACCGAACAAGCAGTTCTGTTTACTGGTCCAGAGCATTTGATGCCCTCCAAGAACATTACTGGATTGTGGTGTGGCTGGTGCTGGTGTTGTTGCTGTTGTTTTGGGTGTACGATACGAAGAGAGGAGCCACCAATCGGTTTTGTATATCAATTGTCGGGGATCCCCCTTAATTGTCATTAGTGGAAATGTTCTCTTCCAGGGTACAATGACTGCGTTATTAACAACTTCGTCACGCAAAGTGACTCGTTAGCAGATCACTCCGTCCCGATAAAGTGGTTTTGTCCAATTCCATTTGAAGCTGACTTGTTTGACTCAATTAAGTTTTGTTGAATTTCTCGAGTTACTTCAAATGTTTTGCACTTTAATGTTAGAAGGTGAAGAAGCCTGGGTGTAGAGTAAGACTGTAATCAATGGGATGATCTTAACGAGGGAATTTTCAAATAATTAAGGGAGGTGCTTCTTCATGGGAGTGGAAAGGAGGAGGGTTTTGATTTTATTACGTGATATATATTTCCAGACGTCAGCAGACGATTATGCATTTGATTTTCTATTAAGTGTTTTTTTTTTTATATAGAACTATATCTGATTGCACTATCACTAAATTTTGTTTAATGTTCCATAGGGATCTCTATTATTATTGTTATTATTGCTTCTTAATGGATTTTTAAGTTGGCCTGAAAGTTGTGCATCATTTTGAACTCTCAAGTGAGAGTTTGGTTGACGAAGAACCGGGAAGATTGTCTTGGCTTCTGATCAAAACGAACCTTCTAAAGCAGCTTTCGGGTCTATCTGTCAGAATTTATCAAACTGAGATCCTATGACCTATTCTTTTTTGGATACCGCGTTGCTCGTTCCATGCTTAGAACTTTTCTTTCGATCAGTCAGTTCGAAAGCCTATTTCCTTTATTAGCTGATTGTCATATTTTTTTTACCGATTTTTGTGTTATTATAGATCCATTTCTCGATCAGATCTTTCGCAATGCCTTCCCGCAGTACCTTCTGCAGGACTGATGCGTCACTGATAAGAGTCTTGTAAAACCTTTCAGTTATCCTGCCCCTTTGCACCTGTTGTCAGGCATCATGAATTTCCTGATCTCTTTTACATGATCTAAGATTCTCCTATGCTCTTACTCAGTCTCTACGAGTACCCTTCTCCGCTTTCTTGATCTTTCCTTCAAAATGATGTTTCCAAATCAGCCTCGACTTCAGGTTGATCTCAAATCCAAAGGGCTTAAGTAGTTCAAATTCCAGGTCCTATTCCTTTCTAGTGAAGATTAACGTTTGTGATTCTTCTCCTAACACTCTCGTGGCTCGTATGAATTCTGACTGAATCTTGTCGAAGGCACCTCTAGACACCTCTAGTACTCTGGTCTGCAGCGCAGATTGTGTCGACTTTCCAGCTCGATATGCATGTTAGTTTACGTTTAAGGGAATTCTTTAATAATATCCTTTCCATTGTTTTTAACAGAATGGCTGACTGACTGGCTTAGAGTGGTTTTCGCTTGACCATTATTATCTTGTTGTGGGGCAGAATCTAGTTAATGTTCTTACAAAATCTCGATATTTCCAAATATTTATTTTCCCGAGGTTCCTCGGATTCTTTCAAAAAAGGGTAGGGTGGTCGAAGCCTATTGAGCACTTTCCTTTACATTGCACTATAATACAAGCAATCAGTTCTTATTAATTTTAAAAACAAAATCAAAACGATTGACTTGGCTCCAAAACAAAATTGTTCCGTCTACCGACAATAATATAAAAATTTTCATAATCTCCTTAGTGTCAATCAAAAGTGACTTTTAAATCGGACTTCTTGTACCATTTCTTTGGTTTGTCGTGTCGCGACGTCCAGATACATCTGTCCACCTCTTCACAATCTAAATCCGATAAATGTTCCTAATCACTTCGACAGAAGTAACAAAGAGGGAAAATACCTGTTCATCCTAGAACCGATCGAGCCAATCTATCGTAATTGATTTATCACACCTGACCACCGCAGCTAGACTTGGTAACTGGTATCTGTGACCCTGAAAAATCGTTAGTTTTCTTTAAATTAATTGCGTCCACGTCCTGTTAAAATGGTATTCAGTTAGCATCTGATTGGATTCATGCGTTGGATCCTAACGAGATCTCTGCACAACAGAAGTCTTCTTTCTTCAATATTTAGCATTTAGATGTGGCCCAATCGGTCATAAATCATCTGCTGCTGTGCGTTCATCTTCAAAACTGTTGACTGTTCTAAGAATGGAAAAAGCAGTTCATGAGGTGATCATGTATTCGGAAAATGTTACAAATGGAAGCTTCAGAACAAAAGCGAAGTTGGCCGTGTGGAGTAAAAAAGCGACAGAGAGAAGCAGAAATTGAAATAAATCTTACAAAAGTTGTCCTCTGTCTTGGACACAAATGAAACAAATCGTTGAAGGAAGGTGATGTTCTTTTGTTTTTTTATAGGAAAAAAGAGAGAAGTAATGGCAATGGACGTTGACTGCTAAAAACCTCCCAGAAAGGTTCCTAGAGTTGTAGCAGTTTACGTTTGCGGGTTATTGCATTGCATTTCTGAAAAGAAGATGGAAAAAGGTGTGAAATTTGTATCGTTTCTTGTGTTACTGGAAAATTTCCATAAGGGGATAAATAGCTAGTTAACAACAGTTAAAGTGGAAAGTAACTTTTCCTAAAACGGATAGGGTTAGTGCTTGAGTTTTATTAACTTACTTGTGGCGGGCAAGAGATCAAGGTTTGTGGGCTCATGTTAAGGAGGTTCATTAGAAAAACACTTGAAAGGAGACATGACCATTGGTAGATGGATTAGATCAGTGACATAATCATTTCCACGTTTAGTGCAATCACCTTAACCTGGTATCAAACCGGATGTAGCATTCATTAAAATCTTAAGATAGTCATAACGTAAAATAATACCGAAATTAAACTTTACTTTGCGTCCACTGAAAATTCCCCCAAGGCATTTAAAATCAGCGAAAATATCAAAGATACGAACAAACAGACGGCAATAACTAACCGTCACTGTACTTAAGGGAAGAACCTCTTCATAATGTCTTGTATGGGCAGTGCCCATTTTGTTAAAAGCCTGACCATGGAGATTTATCTTAAATCCACCTTACGAAGCTAACTCAGAACACATGAATTGCGAATCGATTTAATCGGCCCGCGATACAAAACGCCAGCCATCTTTCAAGATCACACGATCTTGCACGTTCGCCGGAGGCCAATAAAGCAATAATGCACGATCTTGTTATTATTTTCTCTTTTCCCTTGTCTTTATCCTTCATCCCCTCGGGTAACAATTCCAAAAGCCGATATACAACCTGGGATGCTGGGAATCGTACAGATCAGTGCACCATGGAAAACACATGTTCGGCAGTTCGGTAAGTGATCGGAATTTAACCTTTTGCCAAAATGATCTTATCTCGGATTGCCTAACCACATTCGGTCTGCCAACCCCTACTGGAGCATGAAGAGAACTGATCGTGCCGCCTGAACATTATCAAAACAAATTTCATTACTCCGCCTGTTGTACGGCCAGACCTGTCAGAGTGGTGCAGGCAATAAGTGAATGAAAAGTGCAAGGCATGGAAAATGTAATTTTCACAAAATAATAACAAGGAGACTAACATAAGAAAAAAACACACTAAAAACGGGTAAAGTGGGTAATCGAGCTAAAGAGATCCACCAGACGATATGGTCTGCTGGAATATCGCACAGTCCCCGTCTGCTTAAGAGAGATTTCTCATGTTTACAAATAGCTAATAAAGACGCCGGTTTTATTGGGCAGGGAACGTGTTTTTGCCATGATGACGGTGCACCAGTCTCAATCCCCGGCATGGGTACACCTGATAATATTATTATTGGCGATAAATTAGGAATAATGTGTGGCTGTGACAAATATTCACCTTTAATAGCTGCAATCATTATGGGCTTTTTATGGTCGATTTTGCTCTGTCTACACTTGGACCACACACGCATTCCTTGGCACAGGCGCGATCATTTAGTGTTTGGCTAATTTATTAATCAAGATGTCGATAATAGATAAAATTGCTCGAAATGGTGAAAACACAGGTGGATAATTGTGTATTGGAAGGGAAATTGAGGAGTGAGGACATTTTTTTTGTAACTTTATTGTTTTTTTTAAGGATATTACAGCTTGGAAATAAAGAAATTTTCTTTGGATGAGGTAATTTTTATGATTTTAGAAGTAAAACCGTCGAGAAATACACTTTTTCCTACTTATTTTCTGGTTTAGTGTAAATTAGAACCGGTGTAGCCAAAAAATTGAAGGAAACTGGACGAAAACTGAAAGAAATAACATTTTCTAGAGTTCAGCTAAAATTCTTCTAAATCTTCGTATAAAACAGCAAAATATTTACATTTTCAGAACGTCAGTAGGTACTCACGTTCAAAAGAAATTCTCATTCAATTGTTAATTTCGCTTTAAATTTATATTACTAAAGGTCCCAGTACAGATCCCTGTGGTACTTCATTAGAAAGTGAAAAAGTTAGAAATAAAATTATGTGTTGGTATCAAGAAGCATTTAATTTTGTGTATGACCTTTGTTTTGTTAATGGTGTGGGGTTCTCTTGCACTGTTAGTTGTATAATGAGCCTGTCTAATTCCAAAGACTATAAGGTTCTCCATCAACTCATTGTACATAGCGTACGTGAAGAAATGAGCATTTTTTGTTTATTTCTGATCTAGGCTGCACATTCACATAAAATTTAAATCACTTTGTATGGTTTTTTTGGACACAATACCAATAAGGATCGAAGAGCAGGATTTCCCAGAAGTTACTGGCCTGTTGGATTCATGAACTTTATTTAATGAAGTGGTGGGTTAGGTAAACAACGGTTAACTCATTCTGATTCCAATGTCAAAGAGAAACTTGACTGAGCCCATTCAGACAGTGAGAGTACCTTTCAGACATCACGTTCAGCTCTTATGGGAAATGGTGGATGGATACCTTGAAGAAGTCTGCACTGCTGAGAAGAGCCCCTACAGACATTGCCTTAAGAGGAGGCGAAGATCAGTGGGAGAATAATCTTTAGATGCCTGACAGTTTTAGTTTCATGACCAATAGATAGTGAGAAAACTATCAGACCTCCTTTTTGTCTTCCTTATTCTACACCAACATTTATACTATTTTCCAATCTGCATTAAAGCGCTCAAGAAATTGCTACTTGCTATGAAATTACATTATTTATGGAATGATATAACATGATGAGGTATATCTTATGCCTTAAGGGACTCGTTTAGAACCAGTTTTTATTACTATTTATCATTTCGCAGAGGATCCATGGTAGACGTTATAAGTGATTTACAATAAAACATGCGTTGAAGAAAGCTTCTTATACACCTCTTTGTCTTCCTATCTAGATCAAGTCGCTATTTATTTTCTATATTTATTTCCAGGAACGTTATTTGTGTCTGCTTCTTTAAGATTTGAAGCTGTGCTAATTTGGTGTCAACCATGATGATATGTTGCTTCCCGACGAAACTTATGAAGAGGCAAAGGCGCCAGAATTATCACAAACAAATGGAGACCATGTGCTAAGAAAAAAGCCATCACCATTATCAAAAAAAGGAGCTGGACGTCCCTCGACCACCACTCAGCGAACTGGTGAAGATACCCGGCGCCGAGATTCACTTGGAAGTTATGAAAGGACGTCAGATTTCTTCAACAACATTCCAGATTTTGTAGGAGAATCGTTTATGCCATTTGATGTGTCGGACGATGCCAGTCGAAGTAGCAGCAATGATGGTTCCTCTGCAAATAGTTCCGATGTCCTTAGAGAGTGTGAAGAATTTTTGTGGAAGCATAGAATTCGTCCAGATTTCTTTTGCAAGTATCACAAAGCAGTCAGGTAACTATTGAGGGAGGATTATGGTAGGAGTACATAACTTGTGTGTATTTGTTTTAGTTCGACATTGTCTACTCCCCCATCCTGGCGATGGCCGAAGTTGTACATCCCAAAAGATCATACCCGTCCAAAGAGTGTGACATCACAGCAAATGACTTCCGTCACAAAAATGAGGAGATTTAAAAAGGCCACTGCGATTTACACCTTGCCGGTACGACAGGCGAGAAGGCGCGGCAGTATAACATCATCAACGGGTGAGTAGTTTTCCTATTTTCATACTCTAGGTTACCCTGTAAAAGAGGATAATACAATTATTATTGTAAAATTTCGTGAACGACACTTGATAGGAAGCAAAACGAACAATTTGTTCACATCTTACTGCACCTCATGCACAGATACCACAAATCAAGTTGAACCAGTTTTCTTGGTCATTTGAGAATTTATCTTTTGCGGTGTCCGACCGTTGTTTGTCGTCACTACTGTCGATCAATTCGCCAATCCTCCCAGATTTTTAAACCCTTTTCATTGCCCTCTGGTTCAGTTCAAGTCAAATGGACTGAGAATAATACCATGAGGCATCCAACCACCAGCTACTGATTGACCAGTGGGACAGCAAAAGTGAAGAGTAAAATTTTGTCGCGAAAAAAGGAAGGCCCCATTCAGAAGCAAAAAAAAAGAGGGAAAAAAAGGAAAACAAAACTTGTCCACTTGTCCGAAATGAAACACTTGTCGGTTTCGACTGTTACTCGAGAAAGTCTTGTGGTTGGAGTGATTATGACGATTTCGAAGTCTTTTGCAGTTGAGTTATTCTGGTGACGGAATTTTGCGTCATTTCGAAAAATGTGTGTCAAGTAATGAATCGAATCTGTGCGCTCTGCAAGACGGACTAAAGTGGTGAAAGTTTTAAAGGATTTCAGTTTTTGTTGTGTGTGAATTCGGGACGACACCTTTCAGGTGGTTTTTAGGTTTTTTTTGTATTGTGGGGGGAGTTAAATGTGAATATTATTAGTTTTCCTGTGTATAAATATTGGTAAGACTTTTTTTCTATCTAGATTTCTTCTAAGAAAGATAAAGAATTCCTGTTAACTCTTTTACTAGTCTAGTCTGGTTAAAAAAAAATAAAAGATGCTGTTGTTAACGTTCTGATGTAAATTAGTAACAGTAGGTGATTATTGTGGAATATAAAGGGCAAAGGTTCCAAAACAGCTCCTTGTGGCATTCAACAAAAGGTAAACAAAAGGAAGAGAGTCAGCTTGTCGTATCTACCAGCATATTAAAAATGGAGTCATTGAATTAGAATTTGAACCTAGCCTTCTTATTCTTTAACTTAGTTTGGATCTTAAACAATTAGAAGCCCATTGCTTTTGCTGATTTTATGATATGATATCTAAAAGAAGTATTTTTGTCAAGTAATAGTCGTGAAATGAGTTGCAGAAGTTATTGGTGATCTTTAGAACGGTTCTGATTGAAGTTGCAATAGTATACTAGTGAACGTGATATAATCAATTTTAGAGAATTTGCACAACTCAGGAGTATGAAAAGGTTTCTGGCGTCTGTAGGCATTCTATTAGTGAGAGATAAAGATTTTAAAGGGAATCAAGTGCAGCTGGAATTCAGAATACGCCGCATTTTGATTGCACTGTACTTATCAAAAAGATATCTAATAGTGGTAGATAAAAGGAGCAGCAGGTTTGGCGCCAACCTAGAATATTTTATTAAAACTACATCATCACCACCAACAAAGATTAGAGCATAGTTTTCTGGCTCTAGCTCCCAAAATCGATCGTAGAGCTTAAGGTTTGACTGAAATAATATATTTTGCACGCTTTATAATATTCTCTATAATCTTTTGTGTCTCACCACTTCACTACATTATCTTATATCTCCAAAAAAGATGCTTTCTTTCTTAAATGGGACATCAAATGTCTTTTACGAATTTTGTGTTTTTTTTTGTTTTGATAGATCGTAAACTTGTAGAAAAATTCCATTTGAATACCAACCTTAATTCGGAAAACTGAACTTTTTCTGCGCACCCGAGTTAATACGTGTGTGTTCAGTTAAGCTTTTTTTTTTTGTGCAAAAAAAGACATATTTTGTATTCTTTTGCAAGATTTGTTATTTTTGGTATTTTGTGTATTACTTTTATAATTTGCTTCATTATTCTGTGTGTCTGTCATCCCGTTTTCATGTAAATTATTTATGAAGGCATGAAATAAAAAAATGCCCGGATGGCTCAGTACTCAGTCGATGAGAGACTTAACTTTGGTGTCGTGGTTCGAGCCTTATGTTGGGCGGCTTCTCGTTTTTTGCTTTTACTGCAAGTAATTATTATTGATATATTTTATTTATATTTTCATAGGTATTTAATTATTTCTGATATTAAAATAAAAATATTAAAAATACAATTTGTGTAAAATAGTTAAAAATACCGAAATCATCAGTGGTACGTGTTTCGGTTCAAACGTGTCG